>ML329652.1:0-48509 GCA_005239505.1 Nicotiana paniculata
CTTAATATTTATAGCAAAATAGTATAGAATTTCGGTGTGGTCAAAAAATAGTTGTTCACAAACTCAGGTGATGGAAAAAGAGTACGACTCACAGAATATCTGTCCCTAGAAGTTGAAGTATTTGAGATGGGTGACGTTCCAATTATTTGGTAGTAATTTTCCTTTCATTTTTTACAGTTAGAACGACCCTTTGCTTGTTGCCGTCGTGATTTTGTACGGGCCATCCCAATTGGTCCCCAATTTTCCTTCCCGTGGATCATTGCTCGCCTGTGTTTTGGCTTTGAGTATATACTCCCCAACTTTAAGCGGTCTGACCTAGGCTTTTTTGTTGTAGTATTGCTCTGCCTGTTGTTTTTTGGGCTACCATTCTTACATAAGCCATGTCTCTTCGTTCTTCGGCCTCATCGAGGTCTTGCCTTCTGCTTTCATCGTTGCTTGGCCCACTCTCATTTGAATACCTTAGACTTGGTTCTCCGACCTCGACCGGTATCACTGCGTCAGTCCCACAGACTAGTGGGTACGAAGTTTCTCCTGTGTTTGTCTTTGGAGTAGTGCGGTATGCACACATCACTTCCGGCAGCAACTCCGGCCACAGTCCCTTGGCATTCTCGAGCTTCTTCTTCATGATATTCAATGTCGACCTGTTGGAGGATTCCGCTTGTCCGTTGCCTGCAGGATGATATGGCGTGGAGAGTATTCTTTTGATGTGCCATTTTTTGAAAAACTCGACGACCTTCTTTCTGGTGAATTGGGGTCCGTTGTCACAACTGATTTCTTTGGGGATGCCGAAGAGACATACAATGTTTCTCCACATATACGCGATCACTTCTTGCTCGCATATTTGAGCGAATGCACCTGCTTCAACCCACTTAGAAAAATAGTCAGTTAAAACTAAAAGAAATCGTACGTTACCCCATCCTGCCTGGAGGGGGCCGACAATATCCATTCCCCATTTGATGAAGGTCCAAGGCGAGGTACTGAGTGGAGGTGCTCTCCCGCTTGGTGGATCATGGGGGCGTATTTTTGGCATGGTTCACATTTTTTGACAAAGTCAACGGCTTCCTTTTTCATTTTGGGCCAGTAGTAGCCCGATTGGATGAGGCATCTGATTAGGGCTCGATTGCCGATGTGAGCCCCGTAGTGACCTTCGTGGAACTCTTATAGGACGTGTCGTATCTGGTTTGGTCCTTAGCATTTTGCTAGAGAGCCTCCATACGTCCTTTTGTACAGGTCATTATTGATGACGCTATACTTGGCTGCTTGCATTCAAAGTTTTTTGGCTTTTTTTTTGTCGTTTGGAAGCACGTCGTCTTGCAGGTATGCGACAATACGATTGCGCCAGTCCCAAGTTAGGTTAATAGTGCGTACCTCGATTTGGTAGATTGACGAGTGGAGGAGAGTGACCATGTTCCCTTCTCCAGTTATGCTTTTAGTGGTTGCCACCAGTTTGGCGAAGCCGTCCGCTTTGATGTTCTACGCTCGAGGTATTTGGTCGAGCTGCCATTCGTCAAACTCGGGTAACAGCTTGCAGATCTCGATCTGGTATTTTTTTAGCCTTTGTTCCTTGATTTGGAAAGTCCATATGACTTGATTGACGATGAGTTGTGAGTCGCATAATAGGACTACTCGTCGTGCTCTTTACTTGAGTGCCAACTTTAACCCTACAATCACGGCCTCATACTCGACCTCATTTCTAGTTATATCAAGTGTAACGACCCGACCTGTCGTTCTGAGAGTTATAACCCTGTTGTCCCCATTCCTGCTTCTTTATGTGTTGTTCAGCTGTGTGGAGTTGTATGGGTTGGTTAGTTCGGGTTCGGAGTAGTTTTGGAGTGAAATGAGACACTTGGTCTCTTAGTTAGAAAGCTAAGTTAGAAAAATCAACCGGAAGTTGACTTATGAGTAAACGAATTCGGATTGGGATTTTTATGATTCGGTTAGCTTCGTTGGATGATTATAGACTTAAGAGTGTTTTCGGAATGTAATTTGGAGGCCCGTGATAGAATTAGGCTTGAATTGGCGAAAGTTAGAAATTTGGCGATTTTGGTCGGTAGTGGAAAATTAGGTATCGGAGTCGGAATGGAATTCCGGAAGTTGGAGTAGGTTCGTAGAGTCATTTGTAACGTCTGTGCAAAATTTGAGGTCATTCAGACGTGGTATGATAGGTTTCGGCGTCGTTAGCGAATTTTGGAAGTTTAGAAGTTCGTAGGCTTGAATCTGAGGTTGATTCGGTGTTTTGGTGTTGTTTTGGATGTTCCGAAGGTTTGACTAAGTTCAGGTAGTGATATATGACTTATGGGAATTACTGGTTGAGGTCACGGGAGGCTCAGGTGAGTTTCGGATAGGTTTGGGCTGCGTGTGCTCGTTTTTCTTATGTTTCGACGCCGTTTCTTCAAGCATAAATGATATCATATTGAACAAATAAGCTTCGATTTCTTTTTTTATTGAAGCATTAGATCTGTATCGTAATTACAAACCCGTAACAAAAAGAATCGTCGAATTTGGACATCGTATGAGGATTTTATGGTCATTTTACTAAGAATTAGGTTGCCAGACTTTTCAGATTAATTACGAAATTGACACTGATGACGTATTTAAAAATTTGCACTATTTGCAAATATTGAAACCAACATATCTCCTTCATTATAAGGTAAAATTGAGTGATTCAAAAGCCTAACTTGACTAGAATTTCACAAGGAATCTATTGGAGACATAAAAAGTGAGTTTCGGGATCGCCTCCAAAATCGCCCAAATCCGAGCCACCAACTCAAAATATGACCGAATGAACAAACCCTTATTTTATATATTTTTTTTGCCAGCTATTCTGCCTCGTTTCTCATTCCAAACGATCTCGAAACTAACTTTTTATGCTTCTAATGGATTCCTTGTGAAATTCTAGTCAAGTCAGGCTTTTGAATCACTCAATTTGACCTTATAATGAAGGAGATATGTTGGTTTCAATATTTGCAAATAGTGCAGATTTTTAAATACGTCGATAGTGGCAATTCCGTAATTAATCTAAAAAAAATCCAGCAACCTAATTCCTAGTAAAATGACCATAAAATCCTCATACGATGTTCAAATTCGACGATTCTTTTTGTTACGGGTCTGTAATTACGATACAGATCTAATGCTTCAATAAAAAAAGAAATCGAAGCTCATTTGTTCAATATGATATCATTTATGCTTGAAAAAATGGCGTCGAAACATAAGAAAAACGAGCACAATGCAGCCCAAACCTATCCGAAACTCACCCGAGCCTATCGGGACCTCAACCAATAATTCCCATAAGTCATATATCACTACCCGAACTTAGTCGAACCTTCAAAACGCCCAAAACAACACCAAAATACCGAATCAGCCTCGGATTCAAGCATAAGAACTTCTAAACTTCCAAAATCCGCCAACAACGTTGAAACCTATCAAACCACGTCTGAATGACCTCAAATTTTGCACACACGTTAAAAATGACTCTATGAACCTACTTCAACTTCCGGAATTCCATTCCGACCCTGATACCTAATTTTCCATTGTCGACCAAAATCGCCGAATTTTTAACTTTTGCCAATTCAAGCCTAATTCTACCACGGACATCCAAATTACATTCCGGACACACTCCTAAGTCTAAAATCACCCAACGAAGCTAACCAAATCATAAAAATCTCAATCCGAATTAGGCTTGCCTTGTATCACGATAGGCGCCATCACGATCATGGTTAGATTTTGGGTCATGACATCAGGGCACCGTATGGACTGGCAAATTATTTCGCTTGTTGGGACCTCGAGCACGAGTCCCAACCCATATCCTGATGCGTTAGAGGTTCCATCGGTGTACAGAATCCATAGGTCGTGTATTTTGGGGGAAGTACTGACGGTTTCCCTCTCGAATTCGGGCATTATTTTTGGGTTAAAGTCTATTTGCGACTTTATTGCCATTCGTGGTTGATAGGTTATATCGTGCTCGCTCAGTTCTATGGCCCATTTGGCCAACCTACCCGACAACTCGGATTTGTGAAAGAAACTCCTTAGAGGAAAAGTCATGACCACTGAGATGGGGTGGCACTAGAAATAAGGTCTAAGCTTTCGTGAAGCTACGATCAAAGCTAGGGATAGCTTCTCGAGGTGGGGGTACCTCGTTTCAACGTCGACTAAAGTTTTGCTAATATAGTAGATTGGAGATTGCGTACCTTTATTTTCTTGGACCAGGACTGCACTTACTGTAACATCGAACACGGCCAGATAGATGAGGAGACGTTCTCCAAGTTCCGCCTTAGCAAGCAATGTGGGAGAAGACAGGTATGACTTTAGTTCCTTTAAGGCGTCGACGCACTCGGAATTCCATTGGAGTCCGTTATCTTTTTTGAGTACGCCAAAAAATTTGTGGCACCTATTGGAGGACTGTGAGATGAATCTTGACAGGGCGGCTATACGGCCGATAAACTTCTGCACCTGCTTCTTGCTGGTCAAGTTCTCTGGTATTCCCTCTTTAGCCTTGATTTGGTCAGGGTTGACCTCGATGCCTCGCTTCAATACTAAGAAGTCGAGGAACTTTCCCGAGGTTACACTGAAGGCGTATTTCTCGGAGTTCAACTTCATGACGTACCGCCTGAGTATGTAAAAGGCTTCCCTCAAGTGGTCGATGTGGTCTTCCTTTCTTTTCGACTTAACCAACATGTCGTTTATATATACTTCCATGGTTTTTCCAAGCCACTCTTTGAACATTTTGGTTACCATCCTCTGGTATGTTGCCCCTACGTTTTTCAACACGAACGTCATAACTCTGTAGCAGTACGTCCCTTGGTGGGTGATGAAAGTGGTTTTTTCCTAGTCTTCTTCCTCTATGAGGATCTGGTTGTAATCCGATTAGGCATCTAGGAAACTTAATAGCTCGTGCCCGGCTGTTGCGTCGATGAGATGGTTAATATGGGGCAGTGGGAATGAGTCTTTCGCGCATGCTTTGTTCAGAATTTGAAGTCTACGCACATCCGTCATTTCCTATTTTTCTTTTTTACCGTGACCATGCTGGCGACCCATTGGGGATAGTTTGACTCTCTGATAGAGCCATTTTCAAGAAATTTTTCCACCTCTTCGCGGACAGCATCATTTATCGCGGCGTTGAATTTTCTTCTAGCTTGCCGCACTGGGGGATAGAATGGGTCGACATTCAATTTATGTGTTGGTATCTCCTTTGGGATGCCCGACATATCTGCATGAGAAAAGCAAACAAGTCTGCATTGTTAGCTAAAAAGGGATGAAACTTACTTGGTTCTTGGAGTTTATGGCAGATATAAGCCTTTTTGTTGTGGTCGTTTTTATCGAGTTGCACAGGGTCGAGGTCCTCCACAGTTGACCCTGTAGCCTCCACGACTTCGGGGTCCTTGATGACATCTTTCCTTTCATCGGCACCCGACCTCGTTAATTGCTATGCTTCTGCGCCTTTGCCCTTCAATTGTTGAGTGCTTTTGTAGTCTTGGGTGATGCGGTAGCATTCTTGGGCCGTGAGTTGCTCGCCACAGATGCTGAATACTCCCCAAGGGGTGGGAAACTTGACGACATAATATAAGCTGGATGGGATGGCCCTCATGGCGTGTATCCAAGGTTGTCTGATGATGGCGTTGTACGTCGTGTCCTGATCCATAATATGGAACGTAGTTTCCAAAGTGATACCATCGACTAGAATGGGTAACGTGATTTCTCCGGATGTCCGCTCAACTGCATTGTTAAAACTTGTTAGTGTGATGTAGTGTGGCACAACTTTGAGCCTCATTTGTGCGAGAACTCGAGGGTGGATAATGCACGCGCCGCTTCCGTCGTTGATCATAATGCATTTTACATCAGTATCTGAAATGCGTAAAGTGATAACAAGAGAGTCATAGTGAGGAAAAGTCAAACACTGGGTATCCGACTCGTTGAAGATGATACTTTCTTCGAGGTCGTCATACCGTTCATGGGTGATTGATCGTTTCAGCTTATAGGTGGTAGTGAACTTCACGTTGTTGATCGACGTGTCGTCGCCCCCTCCAATGATCATTTGGATGGTTCGGGCTGGGGAGGGTGGCTTCGACAGACCTTGATGTTGTTTGCGTCCTCGAGCAAAGTTTCCCTTCCTCATTCGCTCATCTGTTCTCTTAAATGCCCTTGGTGGAGCATGTTCACGACCTCTTCCCTTAAGGCGATGCAGTCCTCGGTCTTGTGACCTCGTTCCTATTGGAATTCGCAGAGGGCATTTGATTTTTTGGAGTTTGGATCGGACTTCATCTTTTGTGGTCATTTCAACTTTGGGCCGAGCTTTTCCAGGGCGTAGACTATTTCTGAAGGAGAAACACGGAAATTATGAGCAGATAGCAATGGAGGCATACCTCTTTCATTTCCGTGAGTCCCTGTATGTAGCCTGGATGGTCCGTCGCCATGACGGGGAGATGGTATGACGGCAATTTGGATCGGACTTCATCTTTTGTGGCCATTTCACCTTTGGGCCGAGCTTCTCCAAGGCGTAGACTATTTCTGAAGGAGAAACACGAAAATTATGAGCAGATAACAATAGAGGCATATCTCTTTCGTTTCGGTGAGTCCCTGTCTATAGCCTGGATGGTCCGTCGCCATGTCGGGGAGATGGTATGACAACAGTTTTGACATACGGTAGGTGTCTTTTACGGTTGGGACATGGACCTGCATGGTCTCTTCTGTTATCGATTCTACGGTCCTTCCTCGACTCCATTTGGATTGAGGTCAACCGTTGGGATGGTCCGTTGAGGCTGTCCTCGTCAGCTCTTACCTCGGCACAGTAGGCATTATGTATCTCATCCCAAGTGGTAGAGGGTATTTCATGAGTCGACTTAACAATTTTCTATTCACCCCCGAACCGCTCCAGTTTATCCCATTTTGGAAAGCTGCTACCGCCATTCCCTCCGATACATTTGGAAGAGTCATTCTCACACAATTGAATCAGGCAAGGAAGTCTCTGAGTCCTTCACCGGGTGACTGCTTAATGGCGAATATGTCGTTTACCCTTGCCTCTACTTTCTTAGCCCCGACAAGTGCGGTGACGAAATTGTCGGCCATTTCCTCAAATGTTTCTAAGGATCGCGCAGGTAATTGTGAGTACCACGTCAACGCTCCCCCGGTTAAGGTTTCACTAAACTTTTTCAGCAATATGGATGCCACTTGTTCTTTGGCAAGGTCGTTGCCTTTCACTACAGTGACATAGGGGGTCACATGATCCCCAGGATCCATCGTACCGTCATATATCTTCAAGTATGGCGACATTTTGAAGGTTTTAGGTATGGCATGTGGTGCGGCCTCGTCGTTGTACGGTTTCTCCACGAACCGGCTGGCGTCCTATTTTGGCAAAAGCTTAGGGGCGCCCGATATTTTGTCCACCCTTTCTTGGTGTTCTTTCATTTGGTTGCGAAGCATTTTGTTCTCGTTCTCCATCTCTTCCATCTTCCTCAAAATGGCTGTGAGGATGTCATTATCTGCATCATTAACATTGTGAGTGATACCTGTCACGGGAGGAGGGTTGTGCTGCTCATCTGTCGTTAGTGTGATGCAGCCTCTCGCGTCTTCCCTGGCCGTCCTTAGGGCGGGTTTGTCGAGTATACTTGTCAGCGTGCTTGTTAACCACGCTTCTAATAGCTTTTTCACTGCTGGTGGTGCCTCTTCCATTGTGGACGTAGAGGCCCCTTTTCCATGTGAGGTCGTAATGTTGCCGTGAGGGAGGGGGAACCACTCCGTCTAGGGGAAGCGTTTCGTGTCACGTTCTCCTTGTCTGTTCTAGTGACCTCATTGATGGTGTCTAGGAGGTTGGCAGTAAGGCCGACCACCGCTTTCATTCTTTTCCCTCCATTAACTGCCATGTTAGACTATGCACGCGGGAAAAAATAATATTTTGTGTTGTGTTGTTTTTTAGATCTAGAAGAAAATAAAACTTTGACTAGGAAATCTTCACAGACTGCGCCAAATTGTTTAACAAAAATATATAATTAATCCTTGGTTAAACTAATTAATGAGTTATTAAGGCGGATCAATCCTAGTTAGAGCTAATAACTCTAGATCTGAGACAAACAACGAAATAACAGTATGTTTGGATGAAGATGCATATAATAAATGTGATCAGATGTATTAATATGTGAAGGGCGTAAGCAATAAATAATATTATATGGCAATAAATGTAAATAGAGGGGAAGATTCACCCAATATTGAAGAGGGTGAAGGATTCCTTCCTGTGACTATGATGAATGACACGAGTAAGATAGAATATTATGCACTTTCTTGGATTTGATGGAAATGACAATAAAATAATTCACAAAAAGGTTGAATCTTTGTGAAAAGTAGTTCTTTGTATTTTCTACGAGAGATTATCCTTTTACAAGTGTTCTTATCATATGGAATATTACATGCCTTTTTCTCCTTCTTTCTTCCTATTTATATGGGATATTCCCAAAGAACTCTAAAAGTACAAACAAAGGGGATATCCGGTAGAATATTCCCTCTGAGGATCCCAATATAAACTAGCCGTTACATCTAGTTCCACTGCTCGACCTCGTCCACAACTGGCTGCCAAGTTGTTCGACATATGAGATTACCGGTCGACCATAACCACGCCACTCGTAATGATTTGCGAGTTGCTCTCATCATACTTTTCTGCACGACTTGATCTTCGATCTGATTTTGACCCATACACTCACCTCCAATAATATGGCGACATCTTTTAAGTGGGCGTTTGGACATAAGAATTGTAAAATCCAAAAGAAAAAGTAAAAAAAAAAATTCTAGTAACAATAATATTTAAAAATTAGAGTTATGTTTGGATATGAATATAATTTTGGGTTGTTTTTGAAGTTTTGTGAGTGATTCGAGTGAAAATTTTAAAAATAACTTTTTAAAGTTTTTCAAAAAATTCCAAAATTAATTTTCAAGTGAAAATTATAAATTTTATGGCCAATCACATTTTTGAAAAAAAATAAAAAAAATTTCGAAAAAAATTTAAAAAATCCTTATCTCCAAACGGGCTCTAAGTTTTGGTTTTCTCTTGAAATTGCAGAATTTTCTACAGTACCTCGCATAAATTTAATCCGGGGTGCTGCAAAATACTTTTTTTTTTCTTCCTTTTGAAATTGCAGAATTTTAAAATTAATGCGAGGGGCTGTATATTTTCCCTGCATTAAAAAAAAGAAAAAAAGAAAAATTTAACCCTTAGGTCGGGTACTCTGTATATTTTCACATCGAAAGACCAGTTTCAGTCAGTAGAGAGCTCAACTCCGGCGATGGTCTCCTTCTCCGGCTGATACTTCTCCGATCTGATAGTATTGGAAGCATTACCGAAATAAGCATATAAGGCAAAAGGATCCGAAAATGACGACGACAACGTTTCGTCTCTATTTATTGTTTTCATTTTTCGTTTTATTCGCCCAATGGTCGCCTGTACTTTCCGATCTACTCATCTCCAAACTTGATCGAAAGGTACGTCTCTGATTGTTGTTCAATCTACTTTGCTTCCTTCATGTAAATATTGAATTTTTAATCTATAACTGTATTTTTGTTAAGGTTAATTAGATTTTTGGACTAAGATCCAGTTATCGGATTTAATTTTCTAGGAAAATTTTATAATTTGCTTAATACTTTTGTTTGCGAAGTAGTATTGGAATGAATTAGGCAAAAAAAAAGCGGAATGGTTGCAGAGGATTCATATAGCTAACCTCAATGTTGTTTGGAATCAAGGCGTAGTAGTAGTTGTCTTTTGCTTAAGCTACGTGGTATCAAGGGAGCTGAAAGTCTTAAAAAGAAGAGCTTTTTTTTGGGATTGGCAAACTTACTGTTTAATCATTACATAATATTTTCTTCTAACGGTGATCGTCATTTGGCCTGAACCCCTGTTCCTTTTTGTTTGCTTTGTGTTTGTTCTCAAACTCAGTGCAAGTTGAATGTGGCATATAATGTTTGGTTATATATGAGTAATGATAATCTTATACCCAGCTTTTTTGTGTATTATCTTCTTAAAATGTAATGGTCGAATGCAGCATGGATTGATATTATCTTTTGATTGTCGAGGTCGTCACTTGGTTTTACCTACCATTTCATATCTTGGTGCCGTTTGAAAGAGAAAACTGAGCTTTAATTAAGCTCTTGGATCTGAACTACAATTATTCAATAATGCTCACTTCTGGTTTCATGTATCTTGAATTGCAGGTTGACCTGACCTCTCAAGTAGTACGCATAACTGCAACTTTGAAGGTTAGTGGTTATTGCTTGGGCTTTTTCAGGTTCTGGGATAAGTTTGTTAAATGTGTTAAATACTTCTAACCCTAATTAATGGATTTAAGGGTGTTATATATTTGGGAATTTTCAATATCTGATGGTCTAGTGCTACTACCTAACTAGTGATACTTGTATTATTTCTTATTTGTTTGTTCAGCTAGAGAATCCTGGTAACGATCAAATTTCGGAGGTTTTGTTACCATTCCCTGATCACCAGGCAAAAGATTTAGCATTTTTAGTGGCAACAACCAGTGAAGGGAAAGGGAAAACTAAAACTTCTTCCAGCAGTCTACCTATTAAAGTTGTTAACCCTGAAGGCTTGCCTCCATCATTGACTTGGTATTCTGTCACCCTACCGAAGGAGCTGGGCAAGGGGCAGAGCTTGACGTTGGAAGTCAGGACTGCATTTACACATGCACTACGGCCATTTCCTGAGAAAATTACTCAAGCTGATATCCAGCTTCTTGTGTTCCAGGAGAGTGCCTACTACCTTTCTCCTTATGCAGTGAATGTCCAATCTCTCAGTGTTAAATTACCCGAGCCCAAAGTTGAATCATATACAAAGTTAGAGAACACCAAATTTTCAGGTTCAGAAATTAAATATGGACCTTATGAGAATCTTCCTCCTTTCTCATACTCACCAATAGCAGTACACTTTGTGAGCAATAAGCCATTCGCAGTTGCCCAGGAGTTGGTGCGAGAGATAGAAATCTCTCATTGGGGAAATGTTCAGATCACAGAGCATTACAACCTTGTCAATGCTGGTGCGACAAGCAGTGGGGAGTTCTCAAGGTACTATCATATTTCATGGTTAACTTTAAGAATTATTGAGACCTGGAAGCCTTAGTCTTCCACTTTTAACATCACAGGCTAGAATACCAGGCCCGGCCACATCTCAGAGGTGCATCATCATTTAGACATCTTGTTGCCAAATTGCCTCCAAGAGCCCATTCCATTTACTACAGAGATGAAATTGGCAACATATCAACATCTAATATATGGGGTGACTCGTCAAAGGTTAGAACATGACATGATTTCTGAAGATCTCATGTAGCTTGTTTCTAGCTTTAATACTATGCTCTCTGTTTGCAGACATTACTAGAAATTGAACCTAGGTATCCAATGTTTGGTGGCTGGAGAACTTCTTTTACCATCGGCTATGGGCTTCCTCTTAAGGACTATTTGTTCCGTGCAGAGGGGAAACGTTTCCTAAATATATCTTTTGGTTGCCCAATGGATGAGGTGGTAGTTGACAACCTCGTTGTGAAGGTAATTTTTATAAGATCTGAAAAAAGGCTTTAGTTCCGTATCTTTCATGCTGTGATTCAGTGTTATCACAAGAATCTAATACATGAATTCTTTAGAAGATTATGATATCTCTTGCAATGGGCTTATGCTATAGTGTGATTGTATGGGATTCTTTGAGTGGTGGAAAGTATGTGTTAAGTTGTCTGAATCACCTCATCTCAGCTTAAGCCATCCCTTTACATGCTAGTTTTTTTCCCCTATGGCCAAGCAAATGGAAGTATTTTTGCTAATGGGTGGCAGTGAGGCACACACCCAAGATCCTGGCTATGATGCCTTGTTGATTATAAGAACCACGTCATATAAGTTTAAGCTGCTGGAGAAACACCTTTACTTATTATTTTAGGTCGGCAACTGAATGCATTTGGGACCAAAAATTTTAGAAAAAGGAGAAAGAAAATGTTGGGGAGGTGGACTTGTGCTTGATCATTTACTGGTTGGCAGGTTGATTTTCTAAACCTTTTGCTAGAGAACTGATTTTCTGCTCTTGGTATGCTATAGTTAGTTTTATATGCCACCGAGAACATCTAAGCCTAAGAAGCATACATGCGGTGTTCTTATCTTTTAGAAATAAAAAAGAAGCATACATGCAGTGTCTCGAGACACACATGAAGTATGGGCTTATCGATTTGGCAAGGGTACCAATTCTAGTCTTTGTTACAATGAGCAACTAGCTTCTTTCAGAAGAAAAGGTAGGAACCACAAAAGAAAAAAGAAGATCATGGTCAGGGAGCACATCAGCCTAGTAGAACTGACAGGTCTCTTAATTGATTGCTTAACCGATAGTTTTTCTACTACATTTATTTATTTATTTTGTAATTCCTTTGGCAGGGGGAGGGGGTGAAATTTTTTCTGTCTTTATTCTAGGATAACCACGCTTGATAATTCATTTAGATTTCATTTTAAGCTGGAACTAATCTGTAGAACTAGATACTTATCAAAAAGATCCACGAAACTAGATATCTTAACTAACTAACTGCTGAGTCTTGGGTCATTGTGTATGTAGGGTGTCTGCTAATTGCATGTAAATGCCTTGATTTTTTTTTTTCATGAAAAAATTCTTCAAGATAACTATGGTATTGTTTTGTGGAGAACAGGTTATTCTTCCAGAAGGTTCAAAAGATATTTCTGTCTCGGTCCCTTTTTCTGTCAAAGAGTCAAGAGAGGTATGACTAAATATTAGTTGTCCCCTCTGAAGTTCCTTTTGTATCATAACCTTTATTCCTCTAACTTCTTATACTTTTTATGCTTTATTTGCAGACAAAATTTTCCCATTTGGATATGATTGGCAGACCAGTAGTTGCTTTGGAAAAAACCAATGCTGTGCCTGAGCATAACCAATATTTCCAGGTACAAGTCCATCTACGATACTATTGAAAGAACTGTATTTGAGAAGCATCGCATACAGGCCGAGCAAAGCCAAGCCCATTTTAGGCATGAGTTAACTGGCGTAGAATAGTTCAGTTTGATCAACAACAACAAATCCAGTGAAATCCCACAAGTGGGGTCTGGGGAGGGTAGTACGCAGGCCTTACCCCTAGCTTATGAAAGTAGGGAGGCTGTTTCCATTAGACCCTTGGCTCAAGAACAACGAAAAGGATGCAATAAACAAACAATAGCAATATAGTTCACTTTGATCAAGCCTAAAAAATAAGGATTGGGCTTGGTTCAATCTAAAAGGTTAAGTGATGGCACTTGAGCTGAACCTGAGTTCGATCATCCAAACAAGCCTTTTGGATTTAAGATTCAACTCTTTAGTTGAATGAGAGAGAAAAGAGCTTAGCACTAAAGAAGAATGACCCCCCCCCCCCCCCCCCNAGTGTGATTTTACTGACAGTAAGATCCCCCGGGATATCTTGACTGCTGGTCTATTGTAGAACAAAAAACTAATTACAATGGGTACAGAAATGGGTGTGATATCTCTATGTATGGAGATAAAGCATATCAGATGGTAGGCTTGAAATTATGTGTCATATCCAGTCAAAACAAGCCTTCCAAGATATGTTTGCTTGCATATGGCTTATTCACATGCTAACCTCGGCATATTTGTGTTGGATCAAGTTAATTAGTACAAATACTTTCCATTCCCCAGAAGAAAAAACAATGTAATATTGTAATAAGAACCACTTAAAGCTATGGTTTTGTGACAAACCCAAATGGTAAGACTCTAATGCGACTTATCTCATTAAATTCAGAGCATAAGCTAAGACCCTACTGCATCTTTTCCCTAATATCAACTATGATATGTAACCTATCAGTTTGATAGGCATGTTGCTACTCACAATGATGTAACATGTTGGAGAATACCGTTATAAGTTAAACAAAATTTTTAAATTAGACTTACATCTTTCAGTCTGATTTAAAAGGTTGGGCTAATTGGTTATTAGAAGCACAATTGGTTGCTTAAGATTCCTCTGCCATTTGGATCAATAAGAATAGCCCAGTACTGCTTAGTTGAGCCAACCATCATGACATCAAGATCTCTTCTTGGTTATTCTACCTTAGTGATGGAAAGTTCAGGTCTCTGCTCGGGTTTTTTCATGGCTGAAAGAAGTCTTCAGAAATCAGATAAGAACAAGGATTGTCTCCTTTAAAGGGGATGGCCAGCTCAATGTGCTTGGGATCTTGTTGTTGTCACCACAACTTTTTTCTTTTCCTTTTTTTGGGTGATTTTCATAAGGGATTGGAAACAATTATAAGTAATGATTTTCTCACCATTCTGAGGTCTTAATGACATCCCTTGTAATTGTATAGGTTTGTAGTTTACTTGCCATGCGGGAAAGTTTGTATCCTGATCTGGCAAACATTTTTTTCCCTCCTTCCTAGTATTTTCTTGTACATTTTATGTAGGTACTGACATATGAAGCTATGATAACAGGTCTATTACAGGTTCAGCAATCTGTCACTGCTCAGGGAACCAATGATGTTAATTTCTGGATTTTTCTTCTTATTCGTTGCATGTATCGCATATATGCATGCAGACTTGACAATCTCGAAGTCCTCTCCTTCTTATCTTGCAAAACTGCAGTGGGATGAGGTACGCTAGTTAGTATAACTACTTTTCGTGTCAATAGTACAGGAAGTAACTTATAATTTTCTTCGGTATTTTCAGGTACAGACTGCTCTTCAGCAGATCCAGAGCATAATGAACTGCTGTTTGAGTATTCACGATAAACTTGAAGCATCATTACGAGATCTGTCAAGGACTGGTGATGTGCAAGCATGCAAAGCTGCTCGTAAATCAGCTGATAATATGTTGAAGGAGCTTTCAAAGGATTTGAAGCCTTTACTCTCATTTTTGCAGTCTTCTCCACTGACTGCTTCATTATATTCCAAGGTTCGTGTCTATCTATTCTGTTCTTGCCGATGGTTGTTTGATAATGGCTAAAGTGAGACTTATTATCACTGAGAACTTCAAGTTTGTGTTATTTCTTTGTGCAATGACAACTTTGTGGTGCTTAATTTGCTGGTACTAAAACTGTCCGGCTGTTTCATGAAGGTCGAGGAGCTGGTTGCAAAGGAGAAAGAGCTGCAAGAGAAGCTTATAGTGAAACACACCACAGTTACGGATAGTTATGAAAAGAAGTCTGGTGGAAGGGACATTGAGAACCGTATTGCACCAATCCAGCAAAAGATCACAGCCTTGAGACAGGAAGTTGATGATCTTCTGGAAGTAATTGATGAGATATAATTACAGTCCAAACAACTTTGACCTATTAAACCAATGTAATGGTTCTTGTAGTCAACATTGGGTCAATTTTTAGTTGCGAGGTGAACAGTGAGAACGAGAGTTCAATTTCGGAATTTAGTTAATTCAGCTACATGTTGAGCACCTGAATTACTTTGTAGTTGTAGGCTTGTAGCCTTGTAGGCTGTCACCGTGGGCTGCTGAAGCTTCTTGGTTAGACAGTAAAATGAATTACTTTGTAGTTTTTCATAGCTTAGTTAATTTAACAATCTTTGTTGTTTCCCTAACGAGTCGAAATTAAGAAGGGTGGGAGAAAGCAGATATTAAGGTCTTACTATTGAACTTATGCTTAATCAAAATTTTGGGAGACATGGGTACTATACCTCAAGTTTCATTCAATAAGATAAGAGAGGAGTCCAACCCTGACTCTCTTAAATGGGGGAGAAATTCAAAAATAGCTAGATTTACAAGTGGTAATTGAAAAATAGTCACAGTTTCAAAAGTAATTGATTTAGTTGCTTTTCATCTAAAGATAAATCTGAACGAAAATACTATTCAAAATCCGAAAAATATTCCAGTAAAATATTCCAGGTGCTCCAATCTCCAGTATATTATGTAGGAACTTTCCGCGTGTTGGAGTTCCAGCATAATATGCTGGAAGTTCATACACATGTGCACCAATCTCCACTATATTATGTTGTACTGGTCCATGTTGCAGCAAAATAGTGACTATTTTTAATGACTATGCAAATGTTGATTATTTTTTAATTATCAGTCCGAAAACTGACTAGCCGTGCTATTTTTACCTAAAATGTCCCGGTTACAATTCTATGTCAATGTTAGATGTATGCTTATTTTGAGTTCTACAAAAATTAAAAGATTTCTTTCTAATGATATTTGATTTAAAAAATATTGAAAATTTTGTTCGACTTTATGTGAAACAAATGCCATTTAAAAAATTCCCACAAATGTCAGGGGCATTTTCGTCGAGTACTTCCAGTGTTTTAAAAGGCGAAAGCGTGAGGCGGTGCATTTTACTTTATACGGAGCGAGGCGAAAGCCTCGAGATATGGGGCGTAAACCCTACATATCTTTAATTTTTTAAATTTATGAATTATAATATAGCATTATAACACAAAGGTATAAAAGATACACTAAAAGTTCAAGAAATTAAAAAGAACTAAAGAAACTCATATAAAATAAAATATCTAGCATGTTTAAGAGTATAAATATAAAATACTGTTAAACTTACTATGAAATATAAATTAACTATAACGTCTTAGCTTTCAAATAGATAACACTCATAATTTCTTATAAAAAATTATTAAATTGTATATTTTACTTCCTTAAAAATAAATATTCAATAAATTTTATCCAAACTGTAATTTAAAACATTAGTTCTTCATGAGTAATATAAATTATTTAAATAGTAAAATAATAAATGTATGATAATTTTGAGAGACGTAGAATTAAAACATGAAGATCCATCAAGAAAAGTGGTTATCTTTCAGAAGAAATATTCAAATGATATTTACCTTCACGATATTCTCAATTAGTAAATATCCAATACTATGGTTCATTATTTAAGTTATTCACAATTTTCATATTCTTATAGATAAAACGAACTTTAATCATTAATTTATTAAAGAAGTTTGAGAGTCAACAATGCTAATTAGTGAATTCAACACATGATTTTCATAGTAACTATTGGGCGAGACTTGAGCGTTAAGCGTTGAGCGTTAGGCGTGTTTAGGACGCACAGTTGGGCGCTTAGGAGTATAAGCCTCACAGAACTAAGCCCCACACATGAGGCTCAAGGCGTTTTGATAATGTCTATGCATTACGAATACCTTGTTTGATACATTTTTTCAACATGTGTATAACTAATACAAGTATAACTAATACTTGTATTAGCTATACATCATACTTAGCATTATCCTATGCATAAGTAATGCATAGAAAACCATGACATTAGTAATACCAAGGCTATTAATGCATGCATTAGCATGACTAAAGACAAAATTATCCTTAAAGTCCCTTAAAGCTAGAGAATATGGATGACATTTTTGTAAACAACTATTTTTCTTACAAATTATGCAATGCATTATAATTTTAATACACCACATCAAACACCAGATAAGAAATAATATTTGTATTACTAATACACCTTATTTCGCACTATTCTTATACACCCTCCCAAACGACCCCCAAGTACTTCCAAGCAGAAAGTGTAAAAAAGCAACATTAGTATGTTAATGGTACTAATAAGTGAAAAAAGAAAAAGAATAGAGGCAAAAAAGTTAAAATCCGAAGTATGTCTATCACTGTTATCTTTTGTGTCTATAACTACTGGTTATCCATTTCTGCAGGCTGAAGCAAAGTAAACATATATATCTAGGGTTTAACCAGCGGGAATTCTCCTACAGAATCACACTAATGGAGACGTCACTTCGTTATGGCGTGGATTCCAAGAGTCTCGTGATTCATGCTAAGGAGAAATTCCCCCTCAATTCCCTCACCCATTTGCAGGTATTAACCATTTACTATTGCTTTAGGAATATAAAGGCAAATAGCTGAATCCAACTAGCTTGTGATTGAGGTGTACTTTATTTATAGTAAAATTCGCTAAAGGTAAACTGATTTTGCTGTATTTGTTTTATATATTTAGATATGAGTATTTCCCGCTGAGGTAAAATTTAAGTGGAGTGAGCTTTGATGTGTCATTTTGAGCTGTTGGTTCCATTGGAAATTAAACCAAGTTTAATTAATATTCCTACGTCGTCTAGGATTTGGTATTTACTAGCTTATTTAATTTATGTCAAATTAGGATTCACAACCAAGATCATGTAGGAATAGGTTTTCTAGATTCTAGTCAAATCTGGTTTTGTAGATAAATAGGGGTGCTACAACTTATTTTTTATTGTGAAGAGGTAGCTATGATGTAGACACATTCAAGAGTTTATGAGTCGTGAGAAAGCGTCCTACCACGTTTCTCCTTAGTTTGATATATTTCTTCTATATAGTCTTTGTTGAATTTCTTGTTTGCGTTAATTATTCTTGGGGTATTTCAATCCAGGTTCTTTTTTTCCCCAACTCTGTTTATAAGTTTTTTGAGAAGATTCCTATTGTCCCTTCATCGTGTGGGTTTTCCATTTATTTGCAGGGTCATGCAGAACTAGACACCAGAATTGGAGCTCCAACTTATCTGAGTGGAATGATAAGGCGATACTTTCCTGATGTATGTTCCTATCCTTTCTACAATAATTTTGTTGTTTGTATATGTAGGTACATTTTCAGCTATGAGAAATCCGAGAAGTCTAACTAAGCATGTATTAGACTGATCTAATTTTTATGACTAACTTATTGCTAAAAGATTAACTTGGATGCCCCCTAGGGCTTAGTTCAAGTGGCAAAGGTTGACGAATTTGTGACTTAGGTCACGAGCCCTGCACTATGTGAACTAAGCTTGATATCTAAGCGGAGGAGGTGGATGGGGGGACCCACGAGTTTCAAATGCTGCGGTTGGTCCTATGGATTGACCACTAACGGATTTCTCAATCATTAAGAAAACAAAAAAGCTAACTTGGCTCACTGTCCCTTACCTTCAACATTGACCACAAACAAATAATTAGGGCCAACTGTTTAGCATTCTATTGATTCTTGTGCTTCAGTGCACATAGCGTGACAAGTCCCCAGCTTTGATTTGATATCCGATGTCTTACCAGCTGGAGACCAGAGAAAGCATTTTGAATAGACCAGTGTTCATTTCATACACTAAAATGAAGCAGTTTTGTAATGTGATTCGCTGTAGTGAATAGACAAGCTTGGGTTCCAGCACAAGCCGAAATGGAGACATCATTGAGGGTGAATTCGATCAAACTAACCCCCATTCTCACCCCAAGAACAGGGGAAAAAGGAAAGAATAGATGGCAGTAAATGAAGAATTCTCTCGATTTCGAATTGAGTGTTCTGATTTGCTCTTTAAAAAGTCAACCTTCATAATATATTCAAGAGCGTTCAACTTGAGAATATAAAAAGCTAAGCGTTTGCTGATGTTATAAAGCTAATTTAAAAAAATAACTGGTCTACATGAAGTTTGACATTCAATTTGAAATAGCTGGTCTACATGAAAATTTTGTTACTGTAGCTCGGGGAAATTGACATGCTTTTGAACTTGTAGCAATACGCCAGCCTCGCTGTTGGAGTGCAGTATTATAGGCGTCAAAAGGTCTGGTATAATGTTCGTGGTAAAAAGGCATTTCCAGTGACTGCAGATGAGCAGTCACTACACTTTCATATCAAGGGCAAGTACGATGTGGATGAGAAACTTCTGGAGGTTGGTAACCATTCGAAATCTTTGTCTGCACATGAGTGAAACCATGGGTGATTGAAAACTGATCATGTTGATCCTTTTTTTGATTAAGTCATTTACGCTATCATTGGCAGACTACATATTTCACGTATGCCTGTGAAATCAGAAATGAAGCTGGCTCAATGAGTAAAGCCTTACTGAGTGTTGTCTGTTATAAAATTTTTGTGGAGCAAGGATTGGGTTATATCTACTCTAAGCTAGCCCAAACAATGATTAAAGGAGTTTGTTTGTTTTTTCTTTTCTTGATAAGTAATCAAAGATTTTATAAATGCTTGCACTAAGCCAGTGTGAGAAAAAAGGAGTTTGGTTTTGAGTTGAATGTCAGAACAAGTAATCCCATTGGCATTTCAAGTATATTCATATTAATGCAGTCTTATGTACGTAAATCTGAATGGATGTTCTTAAGTTTGCTTGAAGATGAAATTCTAATCAAATTGTGACGGTATATATTTCTGAACTAGGCCATATATCATCATATTAAGTTTATGGATGTTCTCTTCGTAATGATCCATCTTTGCCAGCATTGGAATAAACTGGGCCCGGATATATAGAACAAAATAGATATAAAAGATCTATATATCTAAATCCAACTAGCTTAGGATGGAGGCATAGTTGATTGATATTCTGATTTTTTTCTTGGCATTTAGCATGTTGGTTGATATTCTGATTTATCTTGGTATTTGGCATGTTACTTAAATCTTTGAAGTAACAGTCTCACTGAGACCTTCATACTGTTCTTATTTCAAAACTTCCAGAAAAAATCAAGAGTTGCTGCTGAATTTACTTGGAACATCATGAATGTGAAAAAAGACCAAGATGTGAGGCTCAAAGTTGGATATGAAGTCATTGAAAAGGTAAATCATTATCCTAATCTGCAAGTAGCATATTGTCCATCCATCTCCATCTTTAACCAAATGATAACCTTGAAATGAAAATGGAGATTGGCTTGTGAAAATGGTCATCCTGAGCTTCTCTAGCTCTCATTCATAAATGTATGGCATTGTATTGTACCTTCGCATCTCGTAAATGAATGTATAAGATATTGTTTTGGTACTACTTATTAAAAGAAAAAAATGATATAGTTCTGATACTGGAGAGTGCACTGTCTATGTTGCTTGCACAAGTGTTTGCTGATGTTATAAAGCTAATATAAAAAAAAATACAAAATCATATTGAAGTGGGTAGAACTTAAATATTTATGTTTATTACCCAACAAATTTAAGTTTCTTAAGTTGTCAAACATTCTCCTGCTGATAATTGCAGAAGCTTAACAAAGTAAGGGTCTTCCTACTATGTTACCTGCATTTTGAAGTTCTTTTTGATTCTCCCTTTTTTTCTTTTCAGGCTCCTTACTTTCAGATCAGAGAAAACAACTGGACACTCAATGTCAACAAAAGTGGGAAATGGAAAGTGAGATATGACTTATGATACTACTGATGGACATGTAACTTGTTTCACTGAGGGTTATAATGCAAGAAAGTAGAAAATCATCACAATCCATCCTTTTGACATGGTATCATTGCAAAAAGGCATTACCTTATAGGATTTGCTTTTGAGTATTGTCTCCGGTGATAGTTACCCAATTCAATTCAAAGTCAACACTTATGAAATTAGATTTCCCATGCGCGCTTTAGAGACGTTGGCTCGAATAGTGTGAAGTTGAAGCTGATATGTATGGGGTCAGGAGCTATGTTTCCGCGCTTCATTCTGTAGCTAAGTTTTATTGTTATTATTATTACTTAACATCAAATCTGCCTTTAGAGGTGCTTTATTTTAGAAGTTCTTATTTGTTTAAATCATTAGACATCCTATTGTCTTCTGTAAAGTCATATCCACAGGTGAACATTCACTAAAATCTCTTGCGTTCCACCTGTGGAATTGTCTAAAGTTGTAGTTTAACCACTCCCTCCGGTAGTGAATCTGCGTAATTGATGGAACAAGTACGAAAATCTATCGACTTCAAATCATTAAATTGTGTCAAACTGCTGGTAAATATTAGGCACAACGACTTCTGACTTGAGCTTTGGTTGAGGTTGTGATGATATCATCTACGTCCGTACTGCTCCTCGTGGAGTAGATCCCGCATCCAATCAAGTCTTTGACCAAGAAACGATAGAATTCCCACTATCGCTGACAGGCCAGCTGGGCCGTGAGCGCGGTGGGAACGGATTTTAAAGGGGACGACTACATGATGTGTGGACATACATCACGAGTGTCGCGAGAGGAAATTTCTGTGACACTAAAAAAAGTGGAAGAGACAGATTAAGATGGAAGACTAGCCAAAGCAAAAGAGAAACGTGCTCCAATTGGGACAAATCCTTTTATTAACAACAAAAAAGTAAGAAGATCCAACTGGTCATGTGGTATAATAACAAGTGCTTAATGACCAATTCACTCTTTTCTACTGGTCTACTACTTCCACTTCCTATTCTATGCAACAACCAAGAAAGACCCCTTTGCTTTTATATGAGATTTGTGATGTACTTTTCTACTTTCCTTTTTAAAAAAAAAAATATTTTGTAGCAAAATGGTGGGAGAAAGTCGACAGAAAAGAATTTAGAGCTGACAATTACCTACAAGTATTAATTAATCACTTGAGCAGGTGTCACAATTCTATGTATTTCCCCCTTTTTCCTTGTTGGTTATGATGTTAAAAGGATAAGATAAGTCGTTCTTTTTTAAAAAGCTTTTTTATATTATACCCGATGATTAGGGAAGGGGACAGTGACAATGAACCGATATGTACAATGTGAGGACAATTCAGGGTATTTTTGTCCTGAAAATTTTAAAATTAACACACATTTTAATTTCTTAATAGCAATCCTTTAAGGTGTCTACTTGATGTTATTTTCTATGTATAATTTTTATAATTAGCTAGAAAAAGTAAATAATTAATATGGCCGGTTATTGTGTAAAGATCCCTTATTGGGGCATCCTATTTGGTCGCCCCCATTTAATCTATACCTACTTTTTTTAAAACTTTTAACTTGTACCCACTTTTTAAATAACTTCAGCACCCTTTTCCTCGCTGAGCTGAAGTTCGCCAGTTACAAAGATAAAACTTTCCCCAGTTACAAAGACAGTTATAAAGACAAAAACTTCAGCTGTAGAGCTGAAGTTCGCGAGTTACAAAACAAAAACTTCAGCTCTGGAGCTGAAGTTCTCCAGTTACAAAGACAGTTATAAAGACAAAAACTTCAGCTGTAGAGCTGAAGTTCGCGAGTTACAAAACAAAAACTTCAGCTCTGGAGCTGAAGTTCTCCAGTTACAAAGACAAAAACTTCAGCTCTAGAGCTGAAGTTCCCAAGTTACAAAACAAAAACTTAAACTCTAGAGCTGAAGTTCCCCAGTTTCAAAGACAAAAACTTGCTAAAGTTCCCGAGTTGCAAAACAAAAACTTCAGCTCTAGAGCTGAAGTTCCCCAGTTACAAAGACAAAAACTACAGCTCTAGAGCTGAAGTTCGCAAGCTACTTCAGGCCCGTCTACTAGAATGCTGAAGTTTTGCGTGATTGCCTTTGCTACTTCAGCCCCGTATGCTGAAGTTATGCGAAAAAGCGGGTACGTATGAAAACAAAGCGGGTATAAGTTAAAACGTGAAACAAAAAACGGGTACGGATGGGAATATCTTGAGCCGAGGCCCGAGGGCCTATCAGAAATAACCTTTCTACCTTTATAAGATAGGGGTAAGGTCAGCGTACACACTATCTTTTTCAGATTCCATATTATAAGAATACACTGAATATATTATTATTGTTATTTGACGTATAATGCGGGAGAGTCCACTAATGTATGAACGTTGGAGGTAAGATATATTAGGTGTGGACTTGTTTGGCAAGATTCGCCTAAACTAAACAAAAATTTGCAGAGCACATGCCATAGGAATGTGGGCATTCTCAAAACTAATCCATAAATAGGAAATATGAAAGATGTTTGGTAATATTGGACCACAGATTGCACTATCTTTTTCTTTTTTAAGATACCTATCTCCAAACTCGGACGACTAGGCGCATAAGACCATACTTCATTATAGAGATTTCTCTATCTTAATCTTTTTCTATTTTATGCGACCGGGAGTCACTCATTTCATGCGTCGCTTCTAGCATGAATTTTGATTTAGAGGCATTCAGTCATAATCCAGCATACGGTAGTTTCGTGCCACTGACTTTTCAATCAAGCGCGATGATCAGTTGTGCGAATCAACGATTTCTCTTGTACTAGGTTGAATTACTATTGCGATGCTGTCATCAGTAGGATAAAACTAACCTGTCTCACGACGGTCTAAACCCAGCTCACGTTCCCTATTGGTGGGTGAACAACAAGCTGTGTAAATAATTTTTGCAGAAATACAAGAGAAGACTTCGTACAATAGATCTTTGTGGTCCGGCTCTTCCCCGGATCCGCACATAGCGCGGGCTTAACGCACCAGAGTTGCCTTTAATCTTTTTCTATTTTGGTATTCTTAAGTATCAAGTATTTATTATGGATGTATTTTCAGTATGATCCGTCAATATAATAACTGGAATCGATTTATCTTTATTCTGTTATGATCAATCTTATCTTCTTTTTTTTTCTCTCTCTTTAATTTATTATAATTATTTATTTCGATTATCTATTAAGTGAACCAAATCCCCACTAAGCATAATGCTGCACCTTTTATGTCGAGTGATTTGTGCTTTAGGTCGTAGGTTTGAGCACTATGTTAAGCGAACTAATTATGATATTTATTCGAAGAAGGTTAGAGGGACGGGCTCATTATTCCTATAAGAGATGTCAGAATCGAAAAAATAGATAAATGATGGATGTATCACACCCCAATTCCCATGTGCTTGCACTGTATTATATAAAGTCATTCCTTAATCCAACAACTCAGATGCTCTTTAGTCTTTATTTGATGCTTTTATTTCATCTTTATCTAAGCTAGCCAAAAGATATGTGATGGCTAAAAATCAACGAACTCATTATTAAATACTAGATATAGTTCACTTGGAATATCACACGTAGCATGGCAAAATGGTTAGCGGAAAATAATTTTTCATTCATATTATTCGTTCAAAAAATAGATGAGATGTAGTTTGTGTTTAGCTAATTAATTCACAAAGTATTTCTAAACAATCATTTATGTTTGGCCAAACTTTTAAAAAGTGCTTTCTCAAAAGTGCTTTTGGAAAGAAGCTACTTTTTCTGCTTCTGTTTTTCCTCAAAATCATTTTTTTCCTCCTAAAAGATTGGCCAAACACTTTAAATTTGAAAAAAATAATTTTTTTTTTTGAAAAAGAAGTGCTTTTGAACTAGGAGAAACTTAACCAAACAGGCTATAAGAATTCTCGCAAAAGTGATATGTATATTCAAGAAGCCAAGGGTATGAATATTCATATTATCCTCTACTTAATTTGTTTTTTTTATCTGTATTAAATATGATTAGGTTAAATAATTTATTTATTTTTTAATTATATATTTTCGATCGGCTCATATTTAACCTGACCCGCCTTTTTGACAGAGAAGAAGCTAATTTAGGGAAGGAAAAATCCTAAAAGAGGAAAAGAGAGGTTCGCAACATTGCATTTGAATTAGTTGGAAATATAGGCTTTTGTACTACTTCTAGCTAGCTCACTTTAATTTTGTTCTTCGATCCCCAATCATGTTCCTGTTATTGTCGTATTTGAAAACACTTTGTATGGACTTCAGATGCGAATAAGTTCAAAAGTTATGATTTTAGATAAATTTAATGTTTATAAATTTATCCCTCCTTACGAAGATTGATACGGAAGGTATGAAGGTCGAAGATTAGGGTAGTAGATTAGGTAATCTAGATTGTTTATAACAGTAGTATTGACGTACAATCTCGTTTTTTGTGAGTAGTAGGTTTTAATGGCAAACTATTATTTTTTTTTATTGTTGATTACCTTACTATCTTATTGTTTTTATTCTGTTTTTATAAGGCTTTTTGGTACTGTCCTTTCTTGTCTATATTTTAATTTATGTGATGCTTATGCTTTCCTGAGCCGAAAGTCTATTGAAAACTCTATCCTCACAAGGTAGGGTTAAGGTCTGCGTTCACACTATCCTCCCATTGTGGGGATAATACAAGGTATGTTGTTGTTGTTGTTGTATAAAGATTGATACATATGTATGCTAATATCTAACTATTTCATGAATACATTTGTAAATACATATGAAGTTTTTGCCTAAATTTTCAGGTGCTGGTGACACTTTCCCTATAGTGTGCATGCGCCTCTAGTTAAATGAATGTCTAACGCCTATATTATACCATTTATTTCAAAACTAATGTATTTCTTTCTTAAATTCCGTACTAAATCAAAAAATGAATTATGATTTAAGACAAAGGAAGTACTCTTTTATACCTAGGAAGGATGGAATTTTTGGAAATTAAAATTTTCCTAGACTCCACGGCGTGGAAAATATTAGGTATGTTATATTTGTTGTAAAAATCATAGGGTCGCCTTATAAAATGATCACTTTATTCCACGTGGGTATAAGAAATATTTATATAATATGCTAGTTATATTAAATGGTAATTTAGTAAAATTAATGTTAATTTATTATCACAGATTAAATTATATTGAATTGTAATTTGTTTGATTGCAACGACGTGAGTCTACCACACAAGATGTGTGAGTTTGACTCCATCCGTTTGCTTTCTTTCTTGATCCGAAGAAAATTATCATAGAATTTAAATAAATAGAAAAGGTTGTTGGCTAATAAACAGTTGCCTATATTTTACTCCTTTATAAAGCTAAAAAGAGCTGAAAATGAAATAGGTTTAAGCACAACGCTTTTCTCTTCTCTCCCAATTAGCTCCGCACTTTCCTCATGACTAATACTGATCCTTCACCTATTCCCGGCGGCGTTAAACCGTCCACTTCACCTTCTCCGGCGACTTCCTCCTCACGTATTGGCAACGTCGATTCCGACTTCGTCGTTATCCTCGCCGCGCTCCTTTGCGCCCTTATTTGCGTCCTCGGTCTCGTTGCCGTTGCTCGTTGCGCCTGGATCCGACGGATCTCGGCCAGAGCCACCGGAAATTCAGCTTTTTCATCACCTCCGGCGAATAAAGGTTTGAAAAAGAAGGTCCTCAAGTCGCTTCCGAAGCTCAGTTACACGACCGAACATGCCACAAAATTCTCCGAATGTGCCATTTGCCTGGCGGAATTCGCCGTCGGAGATGAGATTCGAGTGCTGCCGCAGTGTGGCCATGGATTCCACGTAGGATGCATCGATACCTGGTTAGGCTCGCATTCGTCCTGTCCGTCATGCCGGCAGATCCTAGTAGTGACGAGATGCCATAAGTGCGGTGAGTTGCCGGTGGCGAGCTCGTCGTCGGCTTCCGGAGCTGAGCCGGAAAGCCGATTACCGAGAAATTATCACGTAAATGCATTTCTACCTTAAAAAATTAGGTAATTTAGTAGATTAGGCTGTATGTATATATTATGGATGTAAACGTGTATATTCATCCAGCCCTACTATATTAATTAGGGTTACAGAAATTTAGTGTTTGAATTTGTGACATATTACTGTTTCAATTAGTGTGAATTGGTCATTTCGTGAACAAATGATTTATCAATTATCCAATGGAGTTTTCATTTGTTTCTGTTTTCTTCTTTAGCTTAAGGGGAGAAAACAAGGCTAGTGTAAAAGAGATGCTCCATATGACCCAAAAATAAGGCGTGTTAGGAACTGACCAAAGTGTGCGGCCGTCAATCACCTTTCCGCTTTTTCCCGGAGAGCATATTGTTCCCACTCAACAAATCAACTACTAATTATTTGGTTAAAACTTATAATTTGTAAATTATTGTAAGTGTCACTTCTGTTTAACATAATTTTTTTTATCAAAAATTGAACGCCTACTTAGTTACACACAGTTTTTAATCAAGAATCAAACAATGTACTATTAATTAAAATGTTGAATCAGATTACCAATCTGTAGCTCAATTTCTTACGGCTTCTATGATTCTTCATTCTCCTTTTTTGAAATTTTCTTTATAGTAGCAAATAAGTTCAAAGGGTAGTCAAAATAATCATGGTATCGGAGCTAGTTTGCGTACACGTCGACTCATTTCATAGGTTATTTGTTATCTTTCACTAGCCACATGTATCAAGTAACTTATCCACCTAACCTTTAACAAATAAGAAAAAATCAACTAGCGATTATGTTTTCACTAGGATTTAAACATACTAGACCACACCTAGGTGATTTTCAAAGCATAGTTACTTGAATATGTGGAATTTTATCAAATAACATAAGATACTACAAGGTCTCATATTATAATTAATATTTGTCCAAGTTGAAGTGGTGAGGTCGATATAGTCGGTAAACCACCAAATGAACTAACAAAAATGTTAGTTAAACGGATAACAACAACATGTTCGGGGCCCACTATCATTTATTACAAGCAATAAACTAAAGATCAAATGAAAATGTTACAATTCACAAAAGGATAGCTCCAAATAAGTTAATACAGTCGAACTTCTCCGTAACAACTTTGTTTGTGCCGAATATTCTTAGATACTATAATGAAGTGTTGTTATAGAGAACATATATTATAACATAATATAAAAATTGATTTCGAAAAAATTTGATTTTTATAATAAAATATTATTATAAAAGAATGTTGTTATAAAAAGGTCCGACAATAGTATCTAATTAAAGTAATAAAATACCATCTCTTTTTTCTTGTCCTAACCTCTACTATTATAATAATAGGATAAATCTTACTCCAACTTAGTGGTGAAATATTTGTTTAACTTATTTAATCAGGCCATTTATTCCCTTTTAATGGGAGCCGTCCAACGTAGTAACTAGGGAGGACCCATGAAATCCCACTATAACGTCTACGAGACAATTCTTGAAGACAACTTTCTGATATACTAATAGTATTAATTTCCATCCAAAACACAAAAAAGTATTAATGAGGAATGAAATATTTAAGCAAACAATGCTCATCAATTTCTTAATGCTTCCACTATATACTATAGTTAGGCTATATATAAATATTGTCGGTGGCGTTAACCTTAGAAAACATTGATTTTGTTCAGTTTTATTGAAGTGTACTATGTTTGGATTTATCTTAATTATGTAGTTTGTCTTACCCCCAGTATATTCTATTTCCTTCAAATACAGAGGGCAAAAAAAGGTTTGAATTCTTCCATTTACTCTATAAAGTATCTTAATTTTACATATCATCCTCCCCTCAATGTATATGTACATACCTTTGACATCCACAGAGTTTTAGTGTGAAATGAGTGGATTCAACGTGTTAAAATATTTCGGAAGAAAGTTTCAGATTTAACCCTCTATTTCTTATAATAGTTTAGAACTACCCTTCCTTATATTTCGTTCATGATTCATGGTAAGGTTCCGTAAGGGTGTTAGTATAATTGTGACTATGCTTACTTGAGCTGAGGGTCTATCGGAAACAGTTTTTCTATTTTCATAACGTAAGAGTAAGATCTTCATATATACTACTCACCACATACCCCATTTATGGAACTACACTAAGTATTGTATACGGTAAAATCGGGCCCACCCCTTGCGTGAACTGATCGAGATTGGAATGTGATAGATTAAAGTTCGACCTTTAACCCATACTGAACCGAGGTCTGAGGTTACGCCGTCGAAGTTCGAGCCCCCGGGACCGAACAAAATCGAGATCGAGGGAAGTTTGTGAGCCGGATAACGGAAACACAAAATATCCGCGATCGAGCGTGGATCAAGGGAGAGATCTCGACATGTATCAAGGATAGACCGATTAATTAGCCAATCATGAGATTTCTTACTTCATGTAGACTGTACCAAGAGTAGGATTCCCCTACTATATAAAGGGGTCCGATAATTTGTAAAACACATCACATTTATGCAATACAAAGCAAAACACTGTCTTTTTCCAACTTTCATTATCTTGTTATTCTGTTCTTATATCAGTTGAAACTTCTCTTAGTTCAAGGGTGATCGAACTCGAGGGCCAAGGCGATTCGATTCGTTTGGTTTGCATTTATCTCGTTTATAGTCAATTTCAATATTAATATATTTTCTCAATTTGTGCCAAGTTATATCACGTATCCTTAAAATCGCGTATAAATTCATTTGTTATCCGTTTTTAGGGTAAACAAATATAATTTTATTATTGTAGTTGTAGTATTCAGGGGCGAAGCTATGTTGGCCCAAGGAAGGTCAACTAAACACCATTCGCCGAAAAATTATACTACGTATAAGATAAAATATTACTTGTTATTGATTAAAATATAGACTTTGAACACCCTTGCGTATCCCACTGGCAAAGGGTATTCAAAAATTTGAACACCCTTATTGCATTTTTTGGCTTCGCCACTGATAGTATTTGGTACACACTACCAGAAAACTGCCTAAACCCGTCTAGAAATACCGAGCGAAATCGATCCGTAAACTGCAAAAATCGATCGATTTTTGACTAATTTTAATGCGTCGAAATTAAGTTGGTCGGTAAAAAATAGCGACCGAAATCGGTCGCAATTTCAGTCGATAAATTATTTTTCACAAACGACCCAAAAAGAAAAAATCTGCCAAAAAAAAGACCAAAGTCGGTCGGTATTTTTAATTATGCAATTAAAAAAAATGCATCGTATGGGACTCGAGCCAGGGTCTGTATTGTGACAGGATACTATTCTACCACTAAACCACTGCTACATGTTAGTTTAAGACTTTTTTTAAATACATTTGTACTCTTTAATTGCATTTCGCGCGAAAATAATCGATCGATTTTGGTCGATTTTATTAAAAATATAAATTTCCGACCGAAATCGATCATTTTAAAAAAATGACTGACTGAAATAACCGACCGATTTCGGTCGGTTTTTTGAATATTTATTTTATATGAAAAACTGACCGATTTCGACCGGTTTCTTAAAAAATAAATTTTGTGGGATGGTAAAATAGATTTCCACATTTTGGCGCCAATTCGGTCGGTTTCATAAAAAGAACTTAAAAAATAAAATATTTTAAGTCGATTTTGTCGGTCGATAAATTAGCCGCGGTCGGTTTTGGCCGAAATTCTTATAGTGATAGCTGAGGAATATTATTAGCCCTTTCCCCGTTAGAGAAAGAGTTGGAAAGACACAAACGCAAGGGGAACGGCTAAAAGGAGGGGAAAACGATAGACATGTGAATTATGGGAAAGCATGAGATAAGAATGAGAAACAGAATCAAGAATGGCTAAAAAAGGGAGCGATTTTAGGCATAGAAGACAAGAGAGTGGTTTAAAAGGCCTTTTTCTTCCCGGAGAGTGAGACATGCAATATGCATGTTTCCTCTTCCTACTGCACTCTCTCTTCTCCAGTTGCTTGCTCCACTTTTGCAGACACCTGTGTTTAATCTTTTTATAACAATTTTATTTGAGTCGACGTTACTATAATAAAGTGCTAATATTGAGAATATATATATTATAACATAACATGAAAAATTGATTCCAACGCAAACTTGAATATTATAGAGACATTTGAATGTTCACAATTATTCATTATTATTGTTCAATTACATGATTAAATTTAGTTTGGCACGTGAACCAAATCAAAGTTCGAGCATACAAATCCATCACCAAGATAGAATTGTAAAATACACGAAACACTATAACATAATGCTTGAATATGTTACAACAACAATAAAGTCAACAACAATAACATACCCAGTATTATCATATATTGTGGATAGTGACGGAAACAGAATTTTCATCAAGGAATGTCAGATATAAAAAAATAGATACACTAAAAAGTTTAGGAAAGTCAACGTATAGTAAATATACATAAAACAAAAAAAATTATCTAGCAATATAATGTAATTTTTCAACGGAGGAGTGTCGATTGACACCCCTTGGTTGAATGTGGCCCCGCCACTGACTGTTGTGAGCTCTGGGGAGCATAGTGTATATGAAAATCTTACTCCTACTTTGTGAGAATAGAAAGACCGTTTCCGAACGCTATAACATAATGCTTGAATATGTTAGTCACCAAAAATTCCCTTGACGCGGGCTACGTCACAGGATTTGCATCGCCAGCTAATACGTGACAAGTATAGTTGATCTTGCATGATCAACTTCCATACGGGGACGAAAAATTATACTGTCAAACATAAAAAATAATATAGTATAATTTTATATATATATATATATATATATATGATTGTTTAATTACCTTGACATAATAGGTGCTTCTGATGTAGTGGCAAAGGTTATTCCCAAAAAAAAAAAAAAAAAAATTAGGTTAGAAATTGGTATCCCAGATATATCATATTGTACTTTTTGATTTCCCACTTGTAAATTCATGGCTCCGCCACTGCTTCGAAAATAAATAATTAAAAGAACAATTAAAAAGAGAAAGAAAATGACTATATACTACCCCCACACAAGGTAAGGATAATATTTGTGCACATCTTAAGATAGACCCCACTTATGGAATCATATTGTAAAGAAGAAGATTGTACTCTAAGTAGGGTGAAATTAAAAAAGAGCCAGATTTACAAGTGATAATTGAAAGATAACCACAATTTCAAAAGTAATCGAAATTTAGTCACTTTTCATGTAATGATAAATCTGAACGAAAATACTGATCAAATCCGGAAAATATTCTAGCATAATTAATGTACCGGACTTCAAGTATAAGATACTGAAGTTCTAGTATAATATACTGGAAGTTCATATCCAGGTGCTCCAATATCTAGTATATTATGCTAAAACTTTCTTTGTGTTGGAGTTCCATCATAATATGCTGAAAGTTCATATAAAGGTGCACCAATCTCCGGTATATTATGCTAGAACTTTTCATGTTGCAGCAAAATAGTGACTATTTTTTGATAACTTTACAAACGTTGGTTATTTTTCAATTACCGTTCCGAAAACTGACTAGCCCATGCTATTTTCACCTCTAGCTACCGTAGCAGGACCAATAAAGTGATTGGATATGCGGCTTTTTTGTTCTTATGGGCCGGTGCTCATGGGTTGAAAGTGGACTTGGAGCCCATATGTTGGTTTATATAATTAATCTTTATTTCTGATTCAACATATTTCCCAAAGGGAATCCAGCATAATATATTGGAGATTGATGCACTTGTTTATGAACTTCAGCATATTATGCTGAAACTTCAGTACACGGAAAGTTCCAGCATAATATACTGGAACTCCAATATATTATGCTGGAAGTAGGGGTGTACAAACCGCACCAAAACAAAAAGTCAAACCAAATCGACTAAAAATTCCGAGTAAGTTTGGTTTGATTTGGTTTAATATTGAGTGAAAAACCCGAATCAAACCGACATATAAATATATAATTATAAGATTTCATATAGAATTTTTTTTAAAAAATGTGTAGAAAAATGTGGGATTCTCTCGCGGGATATAATATCTAATAGTATATGAAGTGCTCCATATTTATTAACCTTAAATAATAGATTGTATGATCATTTTATTATCAAGTGTTACTGAAATGCGTCAATCTCTTTTTTCTTCCATATTCATATCATATGTTAAGATCTATTAAATTCATATATTTTTGGAATGTGAAGTGATTATTATTATTTAGATATCATATTATTTTTTATGTTTAGTTAGTAAATTCAGTTCACCTTGAAAATGTACATCAACGAAAAACTATTGTCGGACGACTAAAAGAGCAACTATTATGTGTCATTAAGAAAATTCTCCCATAAGAATATTTTAATAGATAATATGTTGGTCAATTTTTTTTTATATTTTTACTACACATATATTTACTTATAAAAAATTTAACAAAGTAAGATTGAAATAATATTAAACGATAAACTCGAAAAACCCGACAAAACCGAACTAATCCAAACCGATATAGTTGGTTGGTTCGATTTTTATACCGAACCAACCCGGTCCATGTAAACCCCTAGCTAGAAGTTCTCATGTAAAAAAATTCAAACTCCGGTATATTATGCTGAAATATTTTCCGAATTTTGAACAATGTTTTTATTCAGATTTATCTTTACATGAAAAGTGGCTAAATTTTGATTACTTTTGAACATGTGGCTATTTTTGAATTTCACCCTCAAATCATGGTCAACTATTTCACTTTGCAGGTCACATGATGAGCACCTTTTAGAAGTCAAAAGAAAACAATCAATTTAGAGATTCTACTATATGGACATAGTCGTGCATAAAATGGTATACAACTTCTGAACATATACGAAATGAGAAATCACAGAGCTAAAGGGATATAAAATGAACAACCTAGAGAAATAATAAATCTTATTTTCCACAAGTTACTAAATTATCCATTATCCGACTGAAGATGCCTTCAAACTACTCGTGCTTCGCCATAGCAGCTTGTCGTGCACCAACTGCGAAAAACTCTGTAATGACTTCTAAGGGCATGCCTTTGGTTTCAGGAACTCTCAAGAAGACAAAAAACCAAGAAATGACACATACAACGGCATAAATACCAAACACTCCAGCTAAGCCAATCGAACTGAGCATCACGGGCAGTGTGTACGTCACAATGACATCGCATATCCAGAAAACCAGAGCACATATGGCAATGCACAAGCCACGAACCCTCGTGGGAAAGATTTCCGCGCAGAGGATATTTGGGATTGGTCCGTAGCCAGTTACAAAGAAGCAAAAGTAGAGAATCACGCAAACAGTAGAAACTACAGCATGAGCTACACTCCCGAGGTTCACAGTATTACCGATGACAAGCAAGATGAGGGATAGTATGAGAACTGGGATAGTGTACAGCAGAAGTGTCCTGCAGTTGAATCAGTTAACAACACAATTTAAAACCATTAAAGAAAGAATAGAATGCTGAAGAGTTTGTAATTTAAGATAATCAAGTCCATTGAGCAACAAAGTCCATGCTAACAGCCAGTCAGGGACAAAAGCAATGTATCTTTCTTAATAGCTACTAGGAGAAAATAAGGTTGATATGAAGCCGCCAAAGCAATTAATTTAGAATGCTTAATGAGATATTGGAACCACCTGAGCAAACAGTGCCAATGCAAAAAGTGACAAAATTTCAGGAACTTTAGGCCTTGAGATAGTCGTTAATGTCACAGAACTAGGGTCAAATAAGACAAAAGCTCCACTTAATCCCTCATACACTCTTTTAATTAAAAAATTTATGTTAAACTTTCCTCGTTTCTAGTTTATTTGACAACATTCGCCTCGCATGATATTTAAGATGTTATATGGCTTGTGTATTGTACAAGTAGTAATCAGAGAATGTATTGAAGTAATACTAGTTGAAAAGTTTGTTTGACAGAGAACATCCCATCTACATTTTAATTGGATTAGCTATTGAATTTGAATGCTTGAAAGGTGTAAAACATAATGTAGCTAATATTATTAGTGGAATGATGTCACACATCTTCATCGTGTCAATTTGGACAGAAAGATACTATTTATCACAAAATAAAACTCAAAATCTAACCAATTTGAATTTTTGGTCTCATAGCACATAGTGCATGGATTTTCCAACTTTTGGATATATATGACTTGGACAAAACATGAGAATATTACAAAAACCAGTATAAAGCAAAAATATCGTCCGACATGCAATTGAAGACTCATTGCATAAACTGCATGGATTTTCCAGCACCACATTCTGAGAACAAAACCAAAACCACCCTTAATCTAAAAAAGAAGGAATTAAGAAGACATTACCTTCTGCCGGCAACGTCCATGAATCGCATTGCAATAGCTACAGAAGGGAGCATCAGAAAGTTTGTTAATGCACTGATGAGGAAGGATGCTGAGTCTGATGCAATGCCAAAGTTAGAAAGAAGAACTCCTACACCTGCCTGCTCAAGAATTTGAGGAGTGTAGTACATCACTCCATTTATACCAGAAAACTGCAAAACAAAATATTACAGTCATAAGATGGCGAAATTCCATGCCTTGATGTCTAACGAACAGTGCGCAATGTCTCAAGAATTTGAGATTAGTTAGTTACAAGGTAGTTCTTCTTATAAAACTATATAATGGAGAGAGTACAATGAAGAGACTCTACAAATGATAACAACAGAAATTACACTAATGAAGAAAATGATTCATCCCCACCCCATCGACAAAGGTTAACTCAGCAGGAAAAAGGACAACACCAGAATATAAAAACTGTAGAGCTATTGGTAGCGTGGTATTCAGACAGACACGCATTGAAGTCTTTCCTTAAAAGTTAATAAGTTAGATGTATTAAGTTAAGCTACTTTTTATTTGCTTCCAGATAATTGATGAGAGGATTCATTGTGTAGTTTGATCAAGCAACCCTTACATGTTCCTACTCTTAACCCCAATCCCGAAATATATATGGTTAAGCAGGAAACAGAACGCTTAACTGCAAAGATGTACTCTCGTTTCTATTTTATGTGACATTCTTTCCTTCTTAGTATGTGCCAAAAAGAATTAACCTTTCTATATAGCCAAATAAATTTTTAGACCACAAATTTCAAAAGTTTTTCTTCCTTTCTTAATTAAATTCTGCGTCCAGTCAAATACCATCACATAAATTGGGACGGAGGGAGTAGCATATTTAAAGCTCGAAATTAAGTCCAATTCATCAGCATTCAAGGACTGCATGCTAAAATTCCAGAGCTATTAAATTGAATCATAGTAAAACAACCAAAAGAAGCAACAGAATGAGAAAAAGCATAATGCTCCACCTGTTGCAATATTTGAATTCCAATTCCAACAATGAGCGCACTTTTGACTCCTGGTTCGAGAAGAGCAGCCCAACTGGGACCTTTTGACGCAGTTTCAGATGGATGGACCATCGCTGGTCCAACGGGATGCTGACCCATAAGTTCCTTGGAGTAAAGTGCAGGCTGACTTACCAAAGCAGCAGCCTGTATGAATTCACCATCTTCAGGAATATCACCACCAGGAACTGAAACAAGAGACCCACGCCGAGAGCCAGGGACACCCTCCTGATGCAAATATATCCTTTTGAAACCTCCTTCCTTACTTCCATCTTCACCTTCCCTCTCAGACCATTTCCATGCCAACTGCCAACCGCCACCAATTCCCATGCTGCCTACCCCTTCTCCAGCATTGCCTTGCATGAGGCTGCTATGCCGCCTCACACTCAGAGTGCTGCCATGGGGAGGAGGAACCATGTTTTCTACGGCGGTCGTTTGACGTGATATCAATGGACTTTGTAGATTGTCATCAGAGTCTGCACCGCTACCGTCTGAAGGATAACCGTCACCTTCTCTCTGCAGACTCTCCTCATCCCAGTGATCATCTTTGATGTGAGGATCCATGGAGCTGATCATGCTGCCGAAATTGGGGAATAGCATGCTTCTCATACTTCCTGTATCAGGGAGCTTTTCATGGATGCTACCAAATAGAGTCACAAGAGGATCCATAAGAGGCACACTCTGCTGCACCATGCTCCCTTGCCTGGACACAAGAGCGAGACTACTCTGTGCAGGAACTGGCTTTGCCACCCACGAGAGGCCTTCCTCTGGGCCATACAACTTTATATGATCTTTATCAGTAGTCAGCTCCTGATCTTCAGTAAGCTCATTAGCTGGACCAATGATATACTCTTCTATTGATGGATCATTACCAACCGCCAAACCTTCAACAAGCAATGCCATCTCCCCTATGCACAGAACAATCAACAAAAAGTCAATATGATGAAATCAGTACCTTTAACAAAATAGGATTCACCAGATGAATATGAAAGAACTTATAAGAGAAGTAGCCTACTGATTAGTGAACCAGAAAAAGAGAGAGCTTTATTTCCCCCAAATAAATAAAACCAACAAGGAAGGAGCCAGGGAACACGAGTGGCAGCATATGTTGGTAGAACAACTACATATTGTGTACAGATCTGATTTGGTATAGCATATTGAGACATGTTTATGTGGTCATGTGGTGGACTAATGATATACTCTTCTATTTATGGTTCACCACCAACTGCTGAACTTTCAACTAGCAATGCCATCTCCCCTTTACACAAAATAATCAACAAAATCAATATGATGAATTCAGTGCCTTTCACTGAATAGGATTCACCAGATCAATATAGAAAGAATTTAAAGGAAGAGTATTATACAGACAAACTATGATGGGAAGATAGGGGAATGAAGTTAATTAATCTTCACAGTCGCAAACACTGAATCCTCCCACCTCCAAGCTAGGTGGCGAAGAATGAACCCACAAGGCCAAAAGATTGAATGATGGGTACACAAATTGCTAACCTAGCACCCTTTCTTCTTCAAGAAAATCAAAGTAGAGTGATAGAATATGGGCTTCCCCACGGAAGAATGATATACCCTTTTTCACTTCTCTCCTACTGAACAGAGTAAAAAGAAGAGTGGTACTGCTAGTCTACAATGCAAAACCTTGCTTTGGGTGGGAGGATGTCACATGAATACATATATTCAGCTACAGTATTCAAACATGTTTCTGGAAGCGTGAAGAGAAAGATAATATGTGTACACCATACCCCTGGCAAGAAATGGATGTGTGGTTCTAACTCCATTTTATCGACGTTCCTAAAGGGACGCTTTAACTCCATCACTAGCAAAAGTTTCGTCTTGTCTATATTGTAACTGTCACAATTTGTTCAAGCCAGCATGAAGCACATGCTTCTTGAGTCCAATTACATACAGTACCAAAGCATGTTGTACAAGCTTTGTCTAAATAGGCTAAACTTGTCAAATAAATAATACAACATCAAAGCATAAGGAAATAGAAAAAAACTAGATGTTGCTTATTGTTCTTGAGAAAGCATGGGACACGGTCAACACTTTCCCAACATTTAAATAGCCAGCTGACACAAAAGGAAAATGTTTCCAAGAAATAGCATATAGAATACCTGAAACATCCTCCATGCCACGCAATTTCTGCAAAACTTGTTTTGCCTCAAGCATTCTTCCTTTACTGACTAACCATCGAGGAGATTCAGGCAAATAAAGTACAGTTAATACGAAATAGATAAGAGAAGGAACTGAAAGAACACCCAACATCAGTCGCCAACTTGGCGAGGTCATCAAGGACATTCCAAAAATCATACAGTAGGCCAAGAACATTCCACCAGAACCAGTGAACTGTGGAAGAGTATTAAGTGACCCTCGTATTTCCGATGGAGCAGTCTCAGAAATATATAATGGGACAAGTGTAACCGCTAATCCAATCCCAAACCCATCTAATAGTCTAGCTATAAGCAGGACATAAACATTAGGTGACCACAACATAATTAAGCCACTGAGGAAATAAAACATGGATGACAGGATAAGCATAGGGCGACGACCAAAGCTGTCAGATATGGGTCCAGAACAAGTTGTGACAAGCGTCGCTCCAATGAGTGACATAGCAACAACAAGTCCTTCCACTGAAGCATCCAAAGTAAGTTCCTTCTTTATGTATACAACAGCTCCTGCAAGTTTAAATAGTTAGAACACCAAGAAACAATGCATGATTCTTCTAATACTTTAATTCTATGCATGTTTGAGTAAAGAATGCAACTAGGACTACATATTGATAGAAATAATTACTAATTCTACACATGTTTGAGAAAAGAATGCAACTAGGAATATATATGGATAGAAAATACTAATAAATAATCTCATAACAGCTGAAATAGCAGAAACACTGCATTGAACTATCTGACAATTTCAATAAAATAACAATCATACAAATGTCATTCCATCAAAACAAACTAAAATAATTGGAAAGATAATATTTACAACAATGAGTAAAGAATGTGTACCAGCAATAGTAGCATTATCCCAACCCTGCAAAAAATTTCCAATGGTTGCGGCAAGCGCAACTAAAACAGCACCATTCATCTTTTCACAAGTCAATCAATTTTGAACTATACCTGTAAATTAAAAACAAGGGAATAACTTAAAACTCAATTTCCACCAAAACCACAGATCTAAATACTATCAATCCTTAAGAAAAACTAAAACTTTATATACATAGGAAAGAAGTCATTAACATTGATAATCTAAAAATACAAAATTGAGGGATCCAAAGTAGAAAAAGATTGTACCTTTTTGAGAACAGATAGAAAGAGGGAATATTCTAACAGTGTGGAAGTGAAGCTAAAGCAGAGCAGAACAAAGATTTTCCTATATTAGTTATAAAAAAACAAAGAGCTTGGTTTGTGATACTTTTATTGTAGGACAAGTGGGTTAAAACAACAGAAACTAACCCAACCGCCTTTCAACATATATTCAGACAACATTAAAAAGGTTTTTGTCTTTGTAAAAAAGTTTGTCAAATCCGTCAATCAAGAAATTGACTACACTATAATTAGAACCCACCCCAGAATCTTAAAACTGGAAACATCTTCAAGAAAATTTTGGTATTTGTTTTTTTCTTCAGGATTTCAGTAGAAAGAGAGTAGTGGTAGTAATAAATAAGGTAATAGTGGGGGAAAAAGATTAGAGAATAAAAGAAAAAGGAAGAACAAAAAAAAAAAAATCTGAAGAATAAAAAGGAAAAATAAAGATTAAATTGTGGAGAGGAGACAAAAGAGGACCAGCTAAACGAATCCGATAGGAGTCTTGACTCTTCCCACTTCATTAAAGTTTAGGAGAAAATAGGAGTTAAGTTCTAAGCTAAATTCCTCCTTTCACAGCTTGTTTGTAGGGTGGTTAATGCATCGATTTGTATTGTATAGTATTATAGTCATATTTTTCCATAATAATTTTGTTTGTTCCGAATTTTTGATTGTTATACCAAAGTGTTATTTTAGAGAACATATATTATTACATAACATGATAATTGGTTTCGAAAAAGCTTGACTTTTATAGTGAAGTGTTGTTATATAGGGATGCTGTTGTAGAGAGCTCTAACTGTATATTGTATTGTATTGTTTTACTGAATATTATGTTTTGATAGATGATATTGTTTGCCGTTGTTTCATGATGTTATGCTTTGGTACTATGAAAAGAAAACTTACAATATTACAAAAATAAGAAGGGTACACGATAGAAATATTATTTAAAAAGGTAGAATAAAATATAAAATACGATTATTTAATAGGAGTAATAAGGAAGGGCAAGATGAGAGAAAAATAAAGTAATGACGCGACCACATTAAATCGATCGTTATATAAAATGACACTTTTCGTTGTAACGTATCAATAAATTTAATAATAAAATACAATAAAATTTAAGTAATAATTAAAATAAATATTATTTAATACGATACAACAAAATTTGTATCAACCATCCAAACAAGTTTTTGGGAGAAGTTGTTTGTTATTTCAATCAATAAAGTACAATCTAAGACCGAGTTAAGTACAGAATGGTTAGAACGTAAAGGTACAACCTTTAACCAACAAAAGTTGTGTAAGCTTGTTGATCTTGGGCTACACGCTTACTGCGTACGCAAAATTTTAGCGATATCGTATTTAAATAAATAATAATAAATAAATAAGTATTATCTAATACCATTTTTCCATAAGTTGAAAGCCTTGGCAAAATTATTTAATTGAATATTATTACAAAGGAAAGTGTAGGTTCAATTCTTATCAGCCCTAAATTTTTAACAAAAATGCTCGCTCAAAGATATTCAAAAAAATAGAATGTCTAGGTACAACCTTGAACTTGCGGCCTTTAAAACAGAGGCGGACCTAGAGCATTGACTACGGGTTTCCGGGAACCCAGTAACTTTTGCATAAATTCTATATTTATATTAAGAAATTCACTAAATATTTGTAAATATCTAACTATGAACCCTTATAATATTACATATTAATTTGAAATTACGGTAGAAACTCATACGTCTCAAATCCTGAATCCGCCTCTGCTTTAAAAGGCCAAATATGAGCTTGATCAATGGACCAAGAAGTACTCTTTACTAAGAATAAGCGGTGTCATTATTATATATTGCTTCATTTATACAAAATATTAGTATAAAAATTTAATATTTTTTTCCGGTGAAGCGGTGTCATCACCCTTGTGCATCCGCCCCTGAATACGCCTAATTTTATTCTCTATTGTGTAGGCGAAGTATTCTTAAGAACAGTATCCTCAAATTTTGATAAATCTTATGCTCCATAATCCATTTTTTCCAACAATAACTGAGGAAGAGAATCATGAAACCAAATTAAAGTGCAAATTGATACAAGTGATGGGATGTTTGCCAATACAAAAAGAAAACTTTAAAATGATGATTGTATTTGTAGGGACGGTTGTCTAATGGCCGTTGCTTATTGCCTAAAATATTCTATGCTAAAGTAAAATTCCATTACTATTATTATTATTATTATTATTATAATCACCTTATTGATGCTATTTTGGTTTTTTCTTAATGAGATAAAGAAAGACCATATTTTTACTCTAATCAACAACTTTTTTTTCCTCAAAATTTAATCAAATACTTCGAGCACAAATGAACTTGTGCCACTGAGTTCTCAAATAATAAGCTCTTTTTTTTTTCTTTTTTCTCTTTTGTGTTTTAAATTCAACAAGTTCCATCACCTCCTCCTACTTTTGTTCCTTTGATATCTTTTTTTCTTACTTCTTAGTGTTCTTGTTAGTGTTGGTATTATAGTTCAACACTTCTGATGGTATATTCTTGCATCATATTTTTTAACACTTCACCATTACAGAAAATGTTAGAAGAGTGATAACACTTCATTTTTTTACGTTTTTCTTTCAAAGAGGTAAGAAGAAAAATTAAATAAGATTAATTATAACAATATTATTATTATTATTCCAGCCGATTGTCCATTGCAAAAAACCTCTCTATTCCTCGGCGTAGGGATAAACAATGGCGAAACTAGAAATGAGTGTTTAAATTTAAAAGAAGTGAAAAAATATTTCCGACAAAGGGTGTTCGATATGTGTTATATACTTCTAAAACGTAATTTTTTTACCTATATACAGTATAATTTTTCGACGAAGACCACCCTTATGATCATGTGGCTTCGTCCATGGGGATAAGGTCTGCGCACACACTATCCTTCTCATACCCACTCGTGAAATTTCATTGGGTTGTTGTTGTTGTATTTTTTTATTTTCTGTTCCTGCTTTTTTTTTTTAAGTATTTTGAGATTATCTATTCATTCTTCAAAAAATTATTCGGCAAATTTTGGATGGCAGAAGAATAATTGACTGCATAACCAAAGGAATATATAAAATTGGACAGGAAAAAGTGTTAACCGTACATGTCTTCTTCAGGGAATAGCGTTTAGGGTTCGGTGATATAAATGAAAGCTCTTAATGAAATAACATTGAGATTAACTTTTTTCCTGCCAAAATTTTAAAAAAAACTTTTTCTTTCTCACCAACTGCTTGATTAGATTAAGCATAATATCAAAGTGGACGTTGTGTTGTTAAGCTTCATCCAAGTGTAAATGTAATTAGGTGTGTACAACTCGAACCGGAAAATCGTACCAAATCGAAAAATTAAATCAATTCGATTAATAAACCCGATTAGGTTTGGTTTGACTTGGTTTGGTATTGAGTAAAAAAACTCGAACCAAACCGACATATAAATGTTTAATAATAATAGTAATAATATATATATATATATATATATATATATATTATTACTATTATTATTAAACANTATTGAAATATTTGGGATCCTATCATGTGTTAACCTTGAAAGCGTACATTAACGAAAAATTGTTGTTAGACGACTAAGAAAATAACTATCACGTGTTCTAAAAAATTCTCCGAATAAAATATTTTAATAGATCATATGTTTATCAATTATTTTAATATTTACTAAACATATATTCAAAACTATATCTATAACTTTAACAAAGTAAGATTCGAATAATATTCATGCAACAAAAAATCCGAAAACCCAAAAAATCCGACGAAACCGAACCAATCCAAACCGATATAGTTGGTTTGGTTCGGTTTTGATACATGTATACCCTTAAATGTAATTATATATATATATATATTTGTATACCTTTTCCAATATTGAAAATATTTAGGCTGTGTATTAAGCTTATATGTGCTCTTTGAATTGTCATTATTAAGATCTCAAAACCGAATCAACCCTCTACACCCTTAAATGTAATTATATATATACTTGTATACCTTTTCAAATATTGAAAATATTTAGGCTGTGTATTGTTAAGCTTATATGGGCTCATTGAATTGTCATTATTAAGATATGATAATATTTTTGTGCGTGTCAATAATCCATGGTACATCTCGGCCTTTGACAAGATAAGCCAAGCTCGAGACAGGGTGGCAAGGGATTGAAATCGAGCCAAAAGTTTCATCGAGCCAGAATTCGGGGGCATGAGGTCTATCCTCGAGAATGTCGAGGTCATGGTTACGGATAGGTCCTAGTCTCGAACGACTTTGAAGAACATTGTCGGAAAATGAAGCATAGCCAACAGAGGGCTGAAATATCCGTGACCGGCCAAATATCACGGCGGGAATCTCAACACGTATCGATAAGGAACTGGCAATCAATTAATCAGAATATTTTTTTACCTTTTATAATGTTGTATCTAAAGTAGGATTCCCTACTATATAAAGGGGGTCTTGATAATTCATGAAGGATACTGTAACATGCATACCAAAGCAATATATCATTATTTTCTCTATCATTAGCTCTTTCTCTTTTTCATTGGTGTCGGCCGTGGTGAATGCGGCTCGAGGGTGACTATTTCACTAAGGCCGGAACTATCTTGCTCGTGTTGTTTGAATTTATTTTATCTTTGTGTGTTCAATAATAATGTAATTTATCGCTTTGTATCAAATTAATCCGCGTATCCTAAAAACCACTTACAAATTCAATTGTAATCCGCTTTTTAGGGTATTTTTATTTTTCAGACTGTTATGTCACCTTCTGATTAATTTGACAAAATTAGGCAGGTATATGGCCATAGTGCATAGAGTATACCTCTGCGCTGTTGTCAAACATGAATTCAAAATTTTAAATCAACAATGTGAATTTCTATTTTACCGACTATTCTTTCGTGACAATGAGCGTACATGTAACATTAGTAAATATTTTCATTTATATAACAATTACTTATTCGCCCTGAAAATTATTGGCATTAATTAGCACCAGTAATGGGGCTCCATGTGCGTTGATCTGGCCTCCTATTAGCTCTATTTATGGGCCAATTGATGTTCGAAAGTATGGTAAAAATTACACGGGCCGTCCTATTTGGTCGCCCCCATTTAATTTATACCCATTTTTTTTAAAACTTTTAACTTATACCCACTTTTTAAATAACTTCAGCCCCCTTTCTCCTCCTCCTTCTCCTCCTCTTCCTCCTCCTAATCTCATTTGTCCTTATAACATTTGAAAAGCAAAACAAATAAGCCTAATCTACTTGGTCCCAGAAGGACCTTCTCCAGACCTAGTTCTCTTGGACCCATCGATCAGGTTCCCCAGGTCACGCATGTCCAGCAACAGGTATGCCCTGGCGAGATGTCCTTCTTTGATACCTTCAGCATTCTGGCAGTCTATGACTCTTTTCCTCATCTTCCCTTCCAGCTCCATCAGACCTTGCTCCAGATATTCTAGCCTTTCATTTGATCTGATAGCCATTTCCCTCCACTCATTGATTAATTCCACATCATTTTTGTGTCTTTCCATATGCTCAGTCACGGACTCACGAACCCTTTTGTGCAGTCTATTACACTTCACATGTGCTTTGGCAGCCTCATCTACGACTCTGTTCCCTCGACCGGCCCCTGGCTCGACTATTCCTGCTATGCAGTCCTCCAACCACGATGGGTAAAAGTAACATGCCCTGCGTGATATCGATCCATCTCGATGGTGTCCCTTTCCACAATAATCTTCAAGTGACACATATGTTGAGCTTCACATTTATATGGGATGTCATCATCTTGGAAATCCGCCCTGTAGTGACTCATTTTGGAGACTCGTGGTATAATCTGTTTTCTACCAGCTTGTCTCATGAACCTGATAGGAACATAGGGGTGTATACCCCTTAACCAATCAACACCAAGTGTGGAGCGTCCCTAGATCGGATGATGAACTCATTGGTGGGGAACCACTCGAACATCCAATGAACCTGGTCCTTAGTCAAGTTGTCGAAAGATTGCACCCATTCTGTAACATTCTCCGATTGAGCAAACCTATCTGGGATAAAGGTCATTCTCTTGGGGTGATGAAAGGCTATGTGATCGTTCCACGGTCTTCGCGGAAATTCTTGGCGGTATTGACCTCTCTGAAAATGTTCTAGCAACCAAATTTGTAGTAGCAGATTACAACCCTCGAAGTGTTTGAACCTTTTCTGGCAGCGATCCAAGGTCCGGTATATGTCTCCTATAATCATAGGGACAATAGTATATGTTTGTCCCTCTATTCCTCCCATTAAGTCTTTGGTTACTGATAACTTGGCTTTTTGCCTCATTTTCTGTTCCCTTATACGTGAATTTTGGATACAATTTTACACAAAATAGCCCCGAAAGCTTATACGTTGTGCTTGTTGCAGGATTGAACCAGAAATGAAGGCATTCAGTCTAAAATATGCTCAAAATAGGAGTGAATCCGGCACAAGGAGCAAAACCAACAAAGCTGCTCAAGACAACAAGGCTATCGCAGTCGCGGTCGTGTTTTTGCGGACCGCGGTGCATTTTCAGTAAGTCAGAAATTCAAGCCATCAGCCACCGCGGCCGCAGTCGAAGTTTCGCGGACCGCGGTGGAGTTCCAATGAGACCCAAAAAAATTTCAAGTCCCACCGCGACCGCGGTCGAAGTTTCGCTGACCGCGGTGGAGTTCCAGTGAGGTCCTAAAGTTTTCGCAGACCATGGTCATGTTTTCGCGGTCCGCGATGGTACTTCAGGGGTATTTTTGTCCGAAAATTTGGCAGACTATAAATAGACTATTTTGTAATTTATTTACAAAGGGGGGAGATATCAACTATTTTTTCAGAGTAGAGAGCTCGTGAATATTTTAGAGTTTTTATTTCTTTAGCTTTATTCTTGCATTTTTAACATTGAAAACTTCAATTTCATTGTTAGGAAATAATTAAATGGGTTATTCTTTTTCTCTATCATTGTTCTCATCTTTTATTATGAGTAGCTAGACCCATTAGCTAGAGTTGTGGCTCAACCCTAGTGTGGGTATATAATGGGGTTTTGAAATTAAGGTTGGGAAATTAATGGGTGTTGGCTATTTAGGTTATTTCAAGGTTTTTATTGCTATAATTAGTGGTTGCAAACACTAATTAACCTTTTCATGACTTGGGTTTTTCTTGAGAAATAAGACTTGAGTCTAGAAATTAGCCTAATAGGAAATTATGGCATTATCAAGAGATTGGTAGTCCCAATCAAAGGGGTTAAACCCAGAAATGGTAAAACCCTACTTGAGCCCTATTTAATGGGTTAAACCTTGAGAGAGTAACACTCTACCTAAGCCTATATTTCTTGATTATTTGGCACCCAATTGGACTCGAGAGAGGCAATTAGGGTATAATCACTCAAACTACCGAGAGATATAGAGTAAGCACCTTCGTGCTTTGGTTATAGCTATATCCCTAGAAAATTCTCCGACCTTAGAATTGAATCCCTTTGTGTATCCACCTAGGCCACAGTCACGACCCTAGTGCCTTTATCAACATTAGAAAATAACAACAAAAACAAAACAAAGTTAATCATTAATTAGCTTACAAACAATAGAATACATTTAGTATAGTTCAACACCAACCAATGTTTAGAAGTGCAATTAGAAACACTCGACCCTTCTAGATCACTGATACACTCACTCCCATCTATAGGCTCCCTGTGGATTCGATCCCGACCATTCGAGTAAAAGCTACACGACCTTTGCCTTCACACTTATATAGTAGTGTGGGTGCAAAAGCCGACAGTTTTTGGCGCCGTTGCCGGGGAGCTTTAACGTTGTGACTATATTTTTGACTAGAAGCGTAGTGTGTTTTTCTTTCCTTCTATTTTTAACTTCCTTGTTTGGTGTGCTTAGGTACAATGGCCGATCCGCTAGGAAATGTGATTCCGGGGGAGGAGGTTTATGACAATCAAGAAGATGAAATCAATCAAATTCCTCCACAAAGAAGAGGCCGACAGGCCAATATTCAGGATGATGTTCCAGACCCTCCCCCACCTCCAGCCCCTAGAGTTTCTCCTCGGGTCCTTCCAAACGAGGGGTATTCTAGTGAAATAGTCCCGCCAAGGATTCAAGCGGGGAACTTTTAAATCACAAATGTTGTGCTCACTTTCCTAGAGCAAAGAGGATTCACCGGAGCCGCCCATCAGAATGCCTATAAGCATCTCAAAGGCTTTGTTGATACATGTTGGGGGAGTAAGCAAACTAATGTGTCTGAGAACGCATTAAGGTTATGGTTGTTCTCGTTCTCACTTAGGTGAAGAGCATTGGATTGTCTTGAGCGTCTCCCAAACCATTATATATCCACTTGGGAAAAGCTTGCGGATAAATTTATTGCAAAATTTTTCTCCCCAAGCCATATGGCAGCCCTTCGAGATGAGATTTTGGCATTCAAACAAGAGCCAAACGATCCCCTACATGAAATATGGGAACACTATAGAACCATGGTCAAGGAATTCCCTAACAATGACATGACTGAGGATGTGATACAACAAACATTCTACCGGGGAATCAACACGGTAAACCAATGTATGGTCAACCAATTGGCCGGTGGTAATTTTATGAAGATGATATACCCGGAGGCATGTGAGATTCTTGATGAAATGGCCGACACATCTTCGGCTTGGCAAAGTAGAGCAAATGTGCCTCAAGGGGAAACCGGCATGAATAGTCTCCACAAGGAACTCCAAGAACAAGGGCAAGCAATTGCCGAGCTTACAACAACCATGAACCAACTTGCTAAAGCCCAACTCCAACATTTGCAAGGGCCTAACCAAGTAAATACTATGGAAGGAGTTCATATGCAAGGAAACCAAAGGAGACCTCGGGGAAATGTTAAGCAAAACC
>ML329653.1:0-25258 GCA_005239505.1 Nicotiana paniculata
GCCCAAACGCCTGGCTAACGCCAGGGTGGGGCTGGCGTTTCAGCCCAAACGCCTGGCTAACGTTTGTCTCTGTCGCCCGGCTATCGCCCGGGTGTCTCCTTTCGTGTATTTTTCGACGTATTTGCATCCTTTTAGCCCCGTTTCCATCTCCACTTCACCTACACATGAAATAAACTCCATTAAGCACATAACAAGTGTAATTTTATCATTAATGNACAACTATGCACCCCACAAAATTATCCTTGGATCTTGAAAATAGGACAACTCCTTCTACAAAGATTTCAATTGAAGAGCCTCCTACCTTGGAGTTGAAGCCATTGCCTCCAGATCTTCAGTATGAATATCTTGGTCCTTGTTCTACTTTAGCGGTTATTCTTTCCTCCTGTTTAACTAGCATGCACGTATATTCCACTTTGGCGGTGCTACAAAAGAGGAAGAAGGCTATTGGTTGGACCTTGGCGGACATTCGGGGAATAAGCCTTGCATTTTGCATGCACAAGATCAACTTGGAGGATGGCATCAAACTATATATTGAACATTAAAGAAGACTCAATAAGGCTATGGAAGAAGTTTTCAAAAAGGAGATTATCAAGTGGTTGGATGCTGGGGTTGTATATCCCATCTCCGATACTTCGTGAACTTTTCTGGTTCAATGTGTCCTAAAGAAGGGGGCATGACGGTGGTCACCAATGACAAGAATGAGTTGATTCCTACAAGAATGGTGACCGATTGGGGATCGTGTAAGGACTATCACAAGCTCAACAAAGTCACAAGGAAGGATCACTTTTCACTTTCTTTCTTAGATCAAATGCTCGATAGATTGGCTGGTCGTGCTTTCTATTATTTTCTTGATGGGTAGGGATACAACCAAATTCTTATTTATCCGGAAGATCAATAGAAAATAGTCTTTACATGTCCCAATGGTACTTTTTCTTTCAAGTGGATGCTATTTGGTTTGTCCAATGCACCAACGACTTTTCAAGGTGTATGATGGCTATTTTCACGGACATGGTGGAAAAATACCTCGTAGTTTTCATGGATGACTTCTCGGTGGTTGGATATTCTTTTGATGATTGTCTTGCAAATTTGGATAAAGTGTTGGCAAGATGTGAAGAAACAAATTTGGTGCTCAATTGGGAGAAATGTCATTTCATGGTCGAGGAAGGCATTATCCTTGGCCACAAGATCTCAAAGGATGGAATTAAAGTTAACAAGGAAAAGATCGAGGTGATTTCTAAAATTCCGCCTCCAACTTCGATAAAAGGTGTGCAGAGTTTCTTAGGCCACACGGGTTTACCGGCGCTTCATCAAAGATTTTTCTAAGGTGGTGAACCTGTTGTGCAAGATTATCGAGAAAGATGCTAAGTTTAACTTCAATGATGATTGCATGAGCGCTTTTGAATTGTTAAAGTTCAAGTTGACAACTACTCCCATCATCACCACTCCAAATTGGAGTGTCCCATTTGAACTCATGTGTGATGCAAGTGATGTAGTGGTTGGGGCTGTTTTGGAGCAACACATCAACAAGATATTTTCATCTGGTCGACTATGCTAGTAAGACCATGAATAGTGCCCAAGTCAACTATACCGTTATGGAGAAAGAGCTCATTTCCATTGTGTTTGCAATTGAGAAGTTCCGCCCGTACTTGATGGGTGCAAAAGTTATTGTCCACACGGATCATGGGGCACTTCGTAATCTTATGAGCAATAAATATTCCAAATATCGATTGATGAGATGGGTTCTTTTATTGCAAGAGTTTGATATTGACATCCAAGATAGAAAAGGGAGTGAAAATCAAGTGGCGGACCACTTGTCTCATTTGGAGGAGGAGGTGAGGCCGCATGATGGCCCTGAAATCAATGACTCCTTCCCGATGAGCAACTCTTGGCTATTTCAATGAAAGATGTGCCATGGTTCGCGGATCTTGAAAATTTCCTTGTGTGTGGAATCATCCCGGGTGAGTTCTCTTCAAACCAAAGGAAGAAGCTCAAACGGGATTGTCAAGATTATTATTGGTATGAACCACACCTCTTCCGGATTTGTATGGATGGGTTGAGTAGAAGATGTGCCCGGAAGAAGAACAAAGTTAAATTCTTAGGGCTTGTTATTCTTCGCTATATGGGGGTCATCATGGTGGACCGAGAACGAAAACCAAAGTGCTTAGTTGTGGTTTCTATTGACCCACTCTTTACAAATATTCAAGTGAGTTAGTGAAAAGATGTGATGAATGTCAAAGGGCCGGTGGAATCTCAAAGAAAAATGAAATACCTCTCACCACCATTTTGGAGATTGATATTATTGATGTGTGGGGTATTGACTTCATGGATCCTTTTGTGAGTTCTTGTGGAAATGCCTACATCTTGGTCGCGGTGGATTATGTTTCCAAATGGGTTGAGGTCGTTTCTCTACCCAACAATGAGGCGAGAAGTGTGGTGGCGTTCTTGAAGAAGAATATTGTCACAAGGTTGGCACACCGCGAGCTATTATAAGCGATGTGGGGTCACATTTTTGCAATAAGTCTTTCGACACTTTACTTAGAAAGTATGGTGTTACTCATAAAGTCACGACTCCCTATCATCCACAAGCTAGCGGTCAAGTTGAAGTCTCCAAGCGGGAGATAAAGAATATTTTGTCCAAAACATTGAATGCTAACCGGACGGATTGGTCCAAGAAGCTTGATGATGCATTATGGGCTTATCGGACGGCTTACAAAACACCTCTCGAATTTCACCATACCGGTTGGTGTTCGGGAAAGCTTGTCACCTTCTGGTGGAACTTGAGCACAAGGCTATAGAGGCTCTAAAGAAGTTGAATCTTGATTGGGATGTAGTCGCTAACTTGAGGGTAGCACATTGAATGAAATAGATGAGTTATGGTACCATGCCTAAACAAGTTCGTCCTTATACAAAGAAAATATGAAATACCTTCACGACAAATACATTTGGAACAAATAATTCAAGGTGGAAAATCTTGTAATGTTATTTAACTTAAGGTTGAGGATGTTTCCGGGTAGCTAAAGTCTAAATGGAGCGGTCCCTTTGAAATTATAGGTGTGACACGTTTTGGTGCATTAGACTTGAAGAACAAAAACAATGATGTATTTCGAGTCAATGGTCACCAGTTGAAGCACTACTTGGGAAATGTTGGAGATAGCCACGTCGTGACAATCATTCATTTCAATTTATGGTATTTTACATCGAGCCGCGACTTTAAATCAGGCGCCTCTTAGGAGGCAACCAATTTTCTTTTTCTTTTTCTTTGATAGATAGGTGTTATTTTTGTTCTAACTTGATTGGTGTGCGACAGGTCTGAGTGTGACTTACAGGAATTGTGGACAAAAATATGGCTAAGTGTTGCAAGAATTGCGGACCGCAGTTGAGTTGTACGGACCACGATTGAGTTTTGCAAACCGCACATTTTTGGTTGCTGCAACAAAAGTGAAATGCGGACGCACAATTATCTTGTGGACCGCACAAATGAAAGGTGTAAAATGTCAACTCTCTAAAGTTTAGTCTGTCAGAGAAAAGGTCGATGTGCGACTGCAAAAGGAAATTTGTGGCCGTAACATGAAATCTGCGGCCGCACACAAAATTGTGTGGGCCGCATATGAGATGTTGAGTTAATGTCACCGGACAATGGTTCGATCTAGGGGAAGAAACGAAACATCTAAAGGGAGGGATGAACCTTCTCGGGGATGAGGCAGGAGAGCTTTACCTCTTTCCCAACAAAAGTAAATCAAAAGAAAGACAACAGCCGGGAGAGCAAGAGGTGCAGACCTCTCCGAGACGAGCTCTTATGCCCCTTATAGGGATGTATCAGAGGGCAGCTCAGCCTCTTTTCAGGAATAGCCAGCAGTACATTCAAGGCCATGAGGGAGATTCCAACTCAGGGACGATCCGTCCTCATCTCATAGCACTTCCGAGGGATCGGAAAGTGCTAGTCAGGCTTCTGAGCCTTCGGCTGCACCAGTCCCTGTGACACAAGATACAACCATTTAGGACATCCCCGATAATGGCAGAAGGGGAGATACTACACCTACCGACCTTAAAAGAACAAAGAAGAAAGAGGTCTGGGAGGACCGATTTATCAGCCTGGTAGCTTTCACTAGCTTCCGCACATGGTGGTCGACGAAGTCGCTAACCCTTAAGCGACAATTCTAATTGACATATTTGGAGAGGTACAACACAGTCTTGCTGAGACAATTAAGATAATGCAAATGGTGGATATGGTTTACTCAGAGCGCAGTGGACGCCAAGAGTATCTTGTCCGGGATGGCGCATATCAAAAAGGGGACTAAGGTGACAAAAGTGCGTAACCTCAAGGTGCGATTTGAACATCACATACTTGGGCTTTGATGATGACGAGCTGAAAGAATACTTGAAAAAGTGTGTACTGGGAGATATAGTCCGTCCTTGGTTAGTGGAGATTCTAGTAGCACCAGGACCACAAAAACCATGGATCACCGCTGGGGTTCCTATCCATCAGAGCATACTAAGCTTCGAGGCAAAAATGTGGCAATCCTTTGTCTACAACAGACTGGACCCGAGTCAAAATGAGACTCACCTGCCGATTCCTCGGGCAGTCTTGGTTGCTTTTATTAGGGTTGGGTACCCTATCAATGTGGGTGTCGTGATGTCAGCCAATATCTCAGTGATAACTCGGCAGATTGACTCGTGCTACCCATATCCCAACACCATTACAAAGTATCTTACGGATGCGAGGGTAGAGCCAGGGGATTTTGATACAAAGGTGAAGCCGAAAAAGCGTTTCTCTTGGTACTCACTTATGGATGCGAAAAACCCGAAAAGGAAAGTTCAGCCTTCTACCACCATAGGCCAGTCTGATGAGCCAGCCATGGTAGTTATTGAGACAGATGATGTTCCATCCACACCAGCCGAGCCTTCCTCCAGTGCCGCAGCCATGCCTCCACCATCATCTTTAGTCCCTACTGCAGTTCCTGCGACAACTTCCACTTTGGCTTTGAAGTCGGTGCCTATGCCTACTGGACCACTCTCTGTGTTGCGAGTCTCTTAAACATTGGCGAGAATCAACTACTGGATATAGACAGCCACTACAAGGCTGTCTGACTTATCCAGTACCGTTGAAGTGCAGTTTTCTATTCAGGTACCTCAAATTCCCCCGACCGTGGAATAGACATTGAAGAAGCTCCTAGAAAACCAGAACATTATTATGGCTACATTGGCACACCATTGGTCAGTGATCAAAGAGCTGGGAACAGAAGTAAAGAAGATGAGGAAATCCCATACTAGTAAGAAGTCAGTGGAAAAGCTCCGAAGAGAAGTGAAAAGAATTGCTACAGCCGGAGACTTGCCATTTGACATGTTACTTGACCTCCACCAGTCAACACCTGATCCCGCAGCCCCATATGCAGTGGTAGCACTAGCTGGCCAGTCTGACGAGCACGAGCCAGACCTTGCTGCTAATACTGCTGAGGCAATGCATCAGATGTTCACTAACCCAACCACACCTAGAGTTGAAGATGATGAGATCTAGTTGGCTGAGCCGGAGGGCGATGCTATTGCTGGGGACACAGAGATGTCCAAGGAGACATAGGGAGTTTTCTTCACTCTTTTCCCTCTTTTACTCTTATTTTGTTAATCATTAGGGACAATGATTATCTTTATTCGGGGGGTGGAGTTTATTTGTCATATTTGATACATTCTGAGACATTTGGCCTGTAATAACTTGATTTTATTCTCTTTATTTTCTTATTCATGTAGATATATTATCTCTCTCTCTATATCTTTCTCTCATTATGTATATATCTTCTCTCTCTCTCTCTCATTATGTATATTCGTTACACTTTCAATAGTTTTTGCTTTTTAGCTTCTTTATGTTTGTTTCCTTATTAGTTCATGTTTAATTTTGTAGCTTCTTTTTATGTTTTAGTAGATAATAAGCCTTTGGTTTTCTTAATGCCACGATTCCTTCCAAAGTTAGTTGTTGTGTGAACCGAATGACTCGTCCCAACGATGGATGTCGTGACAACCTTCTTAAGGGTATGAGTCTGTTTTGTGTTTAGGTAATAATAGTAGTAGTAATGAATAAAAATACCTAACTAAGTCATGTTCAAAGAGTCAAACATGCTTCATTTGGAGCCAACACACTTAACTACGTGCTTATTGTTAGAGACAAAGTTTTAAAAAGGAAATAGCTCTAGTTAGTGACTTTGTGACTCTTGTGTTGACTTTGGTAATCATCGAGTGGTATAATTGGACCATAGTGATCTTTAATCTTGAATGTGGTCGTCGTGGTCCCTCGACTCTATCCTATTTTATAATCTAGTTATGTAAGGGGTGAGATGATTTGTTGCTAGTCTAAGTATCCGTGTGAAGGGTCTAGCACTTGCCCTGAATGTGTTTTAAGGCGAAATCTTAAGTTTTGCTTTGCCTGAAAGTGGTTGTAGGCTTTCCTTGGCCTGTTTAAGTTTTCTATTTCCAACCAATGTCATTATCCTTAGTCAATCCCTTCGATCATTTAGCCTTTATCATTTAATAACCATGTTACAAGTCATTACCCGTTGTAGTGACCCTCTCTTGGCACACGAGCTTTCCTTAACACATATGAATCAAATGGATTAAAATGTAAGTTCAGGGGAGGGATCAAGAAGTTGAAAAAGGAATCAAGGCAAAAAAAAAGAGATAAAGGAAACGATCTCTATGAGAAGAGAAGGCAAGAAAAGAAAAGAACAAAAAGAAAAATGCAAAAGTAAATAAGTGAAAGGGTTGAATGGATTCAAGAAGTGGTAATGATCCCAAGAAATGAGAAATCAAAAGGGGAGATAAAGAATGAAATGATCAAGGAAGGTTGATGTTAAGGCTCTCTAGAGCCCACTAAAAAGAAAGTGTCTCTAAGAATTGGAAAGCGTGAGCCGAGAAATGAAAGATGGAGTGCTTAAGGAAAGGTGTAACCACCTATCCACATTATATCCAAACCTGATCCAAAAGCCTTCATTACGTCCCGAAAGAAGTCCTACTTGATTTCGAGCCGAATGAGCTTACATTAATGGTGATCTACATGAGGGGCAACCTATGTTATTTGGAGTCGTACTTGTGATATTCTCTTGAGAGAGATGAGTGAACCTTTCATAAATCTTTGAATAGAGTTCTAATTTCGTAAGTGAGCTTGGCAAATGGAAAGTAGAGGAGGAAGAGTTTAGAGTCAACCATGGCTACATGATAGAGCAAGATTCCTTGATGAGTAAAGTCAATTCTTGAAGCTCAAATTCACATTAGAACTATATGTTCATGAATAATTAACTTGTCGCCTTGTTGATAATGCATGAGTAGTATGGTAATTGTTGGTCCCAACAGATGTGTGAATGGCTCACCTTTGACTCGATAAAATGACCCTTAACTTTTAGAGGTAGAAACTAATTTATTTGCTTGAGGACAAGCAAAGACTTAAGTTTGGGGGAGTTGATAAGTGGGGATTTTGACTGCATATTAGCACCTTTTAGATTTTGTTTTAGTCTAAAAGTATTGAATTGTGTTCCCGAAACTAATGAAATTGTGCAAATTACCAGAATACTGAAAGCTTGGTCTCCTGAGATGAAATCCGACTAAAAAAGGAGTGTTCCAAAACACAAGGCAATAAAAGGCACAGAAGCACAAATGTGCAATCCGCAGAAGGAATCCTACGCCGCAGAAGAAATTGCAAACCGCAGAATTCCATCTGCGGCCGAAAACCAAGAAGAAAAATCTAACAAAACTTTCAGCAATGCACGAACGACACATGAATTGTGCGGCTGCATAACTGGGCTAAGAGTCAAAGATCAGAGAGTATGCAAAAAGACCAAGTCCAGGAGCCTTTGTGAAGTGCGGACCGCACAAGAATTGTGCAGCCGTAGAAGATTGCCATGCGGCCCCAGTCCAGAAATGTACAGCCGCAGAAGATTGCCTCGTTGCCGCAGTCCAAAAATGTGCGGCCGCAGAACTCACCTTCCTGCCGGATGAAGAAATATGTGGGCCACACATGGAATTGTGCGGCCATAGAACCTCTTGAGGGGTATTTTTGTCCACGGTTTTTGGCCCTGTATAAATAGACGAGTTTCACAAAATTAGGTCAAGTTTGAACATATGAAGTTTCTGTAGCCATTTTTCTTTACTACTTTAGGAAGTTTTACATTATTTTTGTGTACTTACATTAGATTTTATTATTTTAATCTTCCATTATGAATATAATTAGCTTTTCTTCTTTATTTTCTTCAAACCCCATTATGAGTAGCTAGATTTTTACAAGGGTTATGACCCATCCCTAGAGTGTAAATCTTATGGGTACCTAATTTAGTGCTTGTTGATGATCGGGTGTTGATTATTTAGTTTAGTTCATGCTTCAATTTAAGAATTGATGGTTGAAAATATTGATTCATGCCTATTTGACTTAGTCTCTACTTAGAAAGAGAGACCTAGTCTAGGATAACTTCGCTAACAAGGAATTAGGTTAATTGAGCGAATGATTAACCTAATTAAAGGGTTCAACCTAGATATAGTAATAATCCGACTTGACCTCTTATCAACTATTTTAGTTGATGCCCAATTGGGCTTGAGAAAGGAAAATTGGGCAAAATCACTCTCTGATCGAGAGGTATTGAGTGGGTAATGTAGAGTTGAGAGCTATAATACACCCAAATCAATTAAACAAGCATTAACGTTTTTATCCCATTAGGCAAACACCTAGGTAATGGTCACATCCCTAGGTCTTTTACCCATTTAGAAAAACCTGTAAAACATTTATCTCTAGTCTATTCTCTTTAGCTGCATTTATTAGAGTAACAGTAGAAGTAGTAAACAAAACTTTATTGTGGAAGTGCAATCTAGATAACCCAATTGCTTATTTCAAATATATACCCCTAACACCCCTCATAACTCTTAGTAGATTCGTCCCCTACTCCTGGTTGGGTATTTATTATTGCACATGACCGTGTCATATCTCTATTGAGGTGTGTTGTGGACGTCATCACTACCTTGTCCCGAATATCTTCATTCTTGACCCCACATCGTGTGGTATGCCCACACATTCATCTTAGCATCCTCATCTCCGCTACTTTTATTTTCTAGACTCCAGAATTCTTGACTTGTTAACACTTCACCTAATACAACGTGGTCGATTTAACCACTATTTTGTAGAAATTACCTTTAAGTATTGGTAGCACGTCCTTATCACACGAGACGCCAGATGCTAGCCTCCATTTTATCCACCCCCCTGTAATACGATGTGTCACATCATCGTCGATCTTCAAATTGCCTTGGATTACTGACATAAGATTCTTGAAAATTCCGCTCTTAGAGATGATTTGTGAATCTAGACTCCTTTTCATGTCAGCCTCCTGAGTAACGTCATTGAACTTGCACTGCAAGTATTTTTGTTTTAGATCACCGCAACCTGAAATCTTTAGGCTTCAGGTCTTTCTTCAAAACTCCAGCCTAGTGTTAATTTCACCGAGCATCTCGTCAATCAGTACTATGTCATTCGCAAATGACATGCACCATGACACTTCCCTTTGAATGTGACACGTCAATACATCCATTCCCAAGGAAAATAATCAAAAATTAAATTTAACTGGAAAAAACTAAGTTACCAGTTAATTTAACAAGCTCAATATAGATTTCAATTATGATTAACATATAGTCTTCATTCCTCCTTTCATCTAATTACTTTCTAAGTTATGAGCGCCTCTCTTGATTACACCCAATTATTTTACCTTCTTCACTAAGTGTCCTTCTCTCTGTTATACAACTAATAAAGGTATTAAAGCGCCCTAAGTGTTATAGATGGTTGACTAACTAACCCTAGGTCTTATGATTAGATATGGACCCTTTAGTTTCGAGGAATATATTATCACAAGTAAGTGCATGCCTAGTGTATACTACGATTTAAGACGAACAAATAAATTATGATTAATCAAGCACATCTGAGAAAGTAAAGGATTCTGACACTTCTTTCACTTACAAGTTTGAAATTTCTTTAAGAAACGTCAATCAAATCAAGAATAGATGCAATAAAGAAATTAATCCATATAGCTAAATCATAGGATTCATCTAAATCCTACTACAAGAATGCCACTCTATAGCAATGGTTCAATTCAAATAAAAAGTACTAAAGCCACAAAAGTTCACGGGTGCAAAGAAAAGCAAAATGTGTGAAGAAAATCCTCTCAGATCTTGACCTTCTTTGTAACCTTGATTTTTGCGATGGATCCTTGATTTCTAGTTTTAGCCTACCAATATGTGTCAAAAGTTTCTGAAAAAATGCAAACTTTTATACCTTTTAAAACTACCATACCAAGCGTCTCATATAAGTTGAAAGTCAAGGTTCGACTCTACAGTGGTAAAAGTTGGCGCTGCAACACCATTTGTTGTCACTGAATTGTGTTGTAACGCTATTAATATTACGGTGCAAAATAGGACCTCCATAGTTTGTTATTTGTCTTTTTTTTTTCCCCAGTTATTTGGGTATTCATTTCCATATTATCCAAGCAACAATATGGATATAATCTGTAGATTCATTACTTTCCAAAATTTATATTCTACAACTCATACTCATATTTTGTTGGCATGGATTTTACAGACGAAATATCTTATCTTATAACTTAAAATATTGAGATCAAGTCTTTTAAATCATATGATTTTCATTGTAACTATGTTGATGTTTGAGACAGATCTATACTATATTGATGTTGTATAGTAGAATATTTTTTGAGCTGCTTTAACATTATTTTAAATGTTTTTGTCGTCAGTGGAGATATTTTTTCGTTGCTGAAGATGAAACTACAATTACTGAGCTACTTGAAATTTATTTATCATGACAATTATTTTTGCTAAGATTATTTATATAAAATGATATGATATGAACCTAATAACTGAGTTGTATCATTTTGAAATTTTTTGATATGAATACTTTGTATCTTACAAATATAACACTCATTAGTAGAAAGTACAATTTGTATACTACTATCGATATTCCTTGAGTGAGGATCTTTATCATGATTTGACTCCCTTGTCAGGATGCTCCGCAACTTATTTTTATTTCTCTCGATATATGGAGCATACCATTTACTTGGTTCGCTCTTTTAAACCTCTCAATGTACATAGTTGATTGTGAGGCTGCATTGATACATTGTACATGATGTATTCGTGTTACAATATATGAATTTTTGTTGTTATTAGAAAAACATATTTCTAGTATGTTTTATGAATATACACTCTGTCCAATTTTCTTAAAATCCTTATGAGATCGGCTTGTTAGGGAGCTCTACCCTTGAGAAGGGATCATGTCCCTAGGTTGGATCATGACCACATTTTAACAGATCATTAAACTGAGATGCACAAAAAAAGTGGGTTTTCAAATCAGAAATAATGCTGCAAAGATGGAGGCCAGAGTATTGCTTCATATTTTACCTGGGTTTGTAGTATATATGCAAGCTTTCTTGATACTTGATATAAACCTCATGATGACTCATATTTTTTAATGCCACGAGTTTCGCAAAGCATTATTCATCTAGCTAATGATTTGCTGCTTTCCGACTATCATTATGGTTGTTTCTGTAAAAAAGACAATCAACTCAGTAGGTTCTTTGACATATATGTGTGGAATGACATCCTGTTTTGTGATAAAAATTATACATTGAACACCGTATCTTTTTATTAGAGGGATTATTTGATATGATAATTATATTCTGAGAAGTGTGTCTTTTACAGGAGAGGAATGCTTGATATGATTGTCTTTCATTGTTGAAGTATGTGTCTTTTATTGGAGAATGTTGTTTGTCAATGGAAAGGAGATCTAACTGTATCAATGATATCATTAAGGCTAGTAAGATTTTGCCTGCACTTGTAATATTGAACAACACCGGCCTTAGGATGTTAAGTACATGCGAATTTTCATGTAATATGATCCCATAGTGAGCCAAAAAGGGGAAAATATGCTATGAATTTCACAATAGAAAGGCCATTTGGAGAAATGACTAGATTGAGTTACCTATATTGTCACTGTAAACACAAATTGATTATGGAAGCAGTGTTTGCATACATGAGTTTGGATTTTGGAGGACTGCTAAGAGTTTTTCAACGCATCTCGTCATTCCTTTGTATCAATTGTACTACTTGATATTAGTTACATAATTTATTCTATACATACAATGGTTTGTCGCCATTTCTTTCTGTATCGTTAAGTATTTCCTCGGTCTACATCACTTTTGAAATTTTAAATGAAAACTCTTTTGATACTATGACTCAACAATGGTGATATCGAAGTCTAGCTTGTACCAACAATCCCCAAGTGCCCTTTTCGTTTTTCCTTTTTTGCACTGTCTAAAGCTGGAAAGTTTCCACTGTAAAGAAAGTAGGAGTATAAAATTCGGAAATCAATTAATCAATGAGCTATTCTTTGATACCATTAGCTAAGGCTCGACTGTATGGATTCTCTATATTACCATCAGAAGATTTATCAGAGCCAAAAAAATTTGACGGCTGCCAATCTACTGCAACTGAGGCTCTTTTACCATGACTTGAGACTGGTTTAAACACTAAGAAAATCAAACAAAAGGTTTGTTGTTAAAAACGAAAATAAAAATTTAAAAATTGTTCGTCATGTCTTTCATAGATATAGGGATAAAAGTTTAGCATGTTCTTTTATAACTTGTGATTCACTTGATGATACTTTCACATGTTTTCTATCTCTCAAACATTTTAGACAAAACATTAACTGATATGAGAATAAAGATTAAAATTTTCTCATTAGGTGTACATAATATCATTATACATAGCAAAGTACTTGATGTTAGAACCAAAATACTTTAAGACGAAATCATTCATGTTTTACCAAAGACCTATATGTTAAATCATCGAGAATAAAAAACTAGATGCGGAAGCGTACCTGAATCCATGAGAGACGATGAAATCCTTCGTCTTGAAAGCTATTGGTCTTCCAACTCAAGACGTACGCCATTCTACTCTTTATAGCGATGAGATATTAGAAAGAAAACCCTACATCTTATTTGGAGACCATAACCCTATTACTAGGTACACAAAGTTTATGTATTTATAATTTAGCCCATAATCAAATTAGAAACTACATTAGGGTATCTAAACGTAAGACCCCATACTTACAAGGTATATAATAGACCCATTTAACTTTAAAATCTTAGAAGATCACTTTTAAATTGGGTCAACCTTTTAATGATAGCAACTAACATACAATTATTTTTAATACCATATATGTGCAAGTCAATAAAAAATTCTAACAATCTTTCACTTGGACTACACATATAACTCTATAATTGTATGTCACCTTATGAGATCAAAATATTTTCTATCATAAACCAAAGTACCTCCGAACAATCTCGTCCATCAATCATGCCAGTATTGAACCAAAGAGGCTTTAGGAAGTAGAGGCACTCTAAATGAATCACTTGGAGGAAGACCAGGTATGTCTAATAATTCAGATTTACAATCTTTAATACTAACCTTGCAGAAACAGGTGAAGGAACAAAACGATCGCATCGAGCAAATTCATGGAGTACCACTTGTCATCAAGGGTATTGATATTGATAAATACTCTCAACAACCTTGGAAGCCAAGTGCAGAACCTCTGCTGATTCCCAAGAAATTCAAAATGCCCGAAATACCAAAGTACGATGGAACAACTGATCCACGTGATCATGTTACTGCTTTCACCACAGGAGTAAAAGGCAACGACCTGACTAAGCAAGAAATTGAATCCGTGTTGGTCAAAAAGTTCGGAGAGACACTCACCAAAAGAGCATTAACATGGTATTCTATGTTGCCCGAAAATTCTATTGATTCTTTTGCTGAGCTTGCAGATTTGTTTATAAAAGCACATTCCAGTGCACAAAAAGTGGAAAAGAGAATGGAAGACATATTCAAAATAAAACAGGGAGATACGGAGTTGCTTCATGAATTCGTAGACAGGTTCCAACATGAAAGGATGCTTCTACCAAGAGTACCTAACAATTGGGCAGCTATGGCCTTTGCAAGTAATTTGAACGATAAAAGCTCTGAAGCCACGAGGAGACTCAAAGAGATCTTGAGAGAGTTCCCAGATATGACATGGAACGATGTTTATAACAGGTACAACACCAAATTAAGAATTGAGGAAGATATTATTGCCCAATCAAAAGCAGAAGACAGGATGAGTTCTAGACGCTCCAAATCAGAAAGGAGAACTGGCAAAAATAGATACGATCCATACATGGTACCTTCGGGACAAGTGGCTCATTCCAAATTTGAATACCCACGGTCTGATCACAGACCGTCGAATAAACATTCGATCTCATCATCATCAAGATCCAGAAAGGATCGAGATGAGTGAAATAGAGGTAATACAAGAATTGGAGATTACAGTTTCAATGTAAGTACTTCCGAATTAATTACAATATTAAGAAATGTGGGTGATAAAGTTTGATGGCCCAAAGAAATGAGATCAAATCCAAACAGAAGGAACCCAAACTTCTGGTGTGAATTTCACAATGATCATGGGAACAAAACATCAGACTGTAGGTTATTGTAAGGTGAGGTAGAACACTTATTAAAACAAGGTTATCTAATAGAACTGTTTAATGAAAAAGGTAAACTGAGACTTTAGAGGTTGACAACATCTCATTCGACGACTCAGATGCTGATGGATTACTGCTTCCACATAACGACACACTGGTAATATCTCTACTTATACATGACACTAACATAAAAAAGTATTGATTGATCCAGGTAGCTCGGTCAATATCATTTTGCTGAGGGTTGGGGAAGAGATGTTAATGGGGGACCGTGTAATTCCAAAAGCACGTTCCTTGTCCGGATTCGACAACTCGATTGTCATAACAAAGGAGAAATTGAGCTTAATACCTATGCAAAAGGCGTCTTCAAGGAAATGAAATTTCAAGTTATAGATACAGATATGGCTTATAATGTAATCATAGGGGGACCATGGATCCACGACATGGATGCAGTACCATCCACCCTGCATCAGGTAATCAAATTTCCCTCCAGATGGAGAATCCAACAAATTCAAGGTGATCAACAGACTTCAAGAAACATCAACTCAGTGATGCATTCCAATAAAAAAGAAATAGCGGAGGAATCAAAAGACGAGGGAGCAACTCGAAAAGACACAGAAGAAAATGATAAAGACACGGTGAATCAAATCACCACGGATGTCACATCAAGACATACATACATGGATTCCAGACCTGATGTTATTCAAAAACCAGAAGAGAATGAAAATATCAAGACAACGACTGAGGAGGTCGAAGTTGTTCCACTGTTCGAGCTTAAGCCTGAGCACAAAATCCACATAGGAGCAAGGCTAAGCCCGACCAGAAGAGGTAAGTTAATTGAATATTTAAAACTTAACGCAGATTGTTTTGTTTGGTCCCATTCAGATATGACAGGTATACCCCCAGAAGTGATGACTCATAAACTAAATGAAGACCCATCATTCGTACCTGTCAAGCAAAAGAAAAGAAAGCAGGGATCGTTCAAGAATCAAGTGATCGATGAAGACATACAGAAACTATTAAAAATAGGTTCAATGCGTGAGGTAAAATATCCTAATTGGTTAGCTAATACCGTAGTGGTACCTAAAAAGAACGGTAAATGGAGAGTATACATAGATTACGGATCTGAATAAAGCATGCCCAAAAGACTATTTTCCATTACCGCACATAGATCAAATGATTGATGCCACTATAGGTCATTAATTATTAAGATTTCTAGATGCATATTCTGGTTACAATCAAATAAAGATAGACCCCTCAGACGAGGAAAAAACCTCCTTTATTACAAACAGGGGGACTTATTGTTACAAAGTCATGCCTTTTGGCTTGAAAAATGCTAGAGCCACGTATCAAAGGCTAGTGACCAAGATGTTCCAGGAACATTTGGGGAAAATAATGGAGGTGTACATTGATGACATGTGGTTAAAGTCAACTAAGGCAGAAGATCATTTCCAACATCTCTCGACTACATTCGAGATCCTCCGCAGGTATAACATGAAGTTAAATCCAGAAAAATGTGCCTTTGGCGTCGAATCAGGTAAATTTTTGGGTTTTCTCGTATCAAATAGAGGCATTGAAGTAAATCCTGCTCAAATTAAAGCTATTGAAGAAATACCTGATGTACTAACGGGCAAAAAGAAGTTCAAAGATTAACATGTAGGATTGCAACTTTAGGAAAATTCATCTCCAGATCTTCAGGGAAGAGTATTAAATTCTTCTCATTACTAAAGAAGCAGAATTAGTTCAAATGGACTGAAGAATGTCAACAAGCTCTTAAAGACTTGAAGGCTTATCTATCGAATCCCCCACTACTGTCTAAACCAAAGGAAGGGGAAAGGTTATACATTTATCTTGTTGTGACAGAAATAGCCGTAAGTGCAGTCATGGTAAGGGAGGACAAAGATTTTAACATTAGCTTAATTCCTGAAGTAGAAAAAGAGTTACAAATCTTTACCGGAGCTAATTCAAGAATATGGACTCTATTCATCAACGACTCTTCTAATATCAAAAGAGCCGGGTTAGGAATTGTTTTAATACCACCTTGGGGTGAAAATATAAGGCAAGTTATTAAATGTTATCCCATTACTAATAGTGAAGCAGAGTACGAAGCTGTCATTGCAGGACTCGAATTAGCATGAGAACTCTCAATTGAGCAGATCGTGATCAAAAGTGACTCTCAACTAGTGGTGAACCAGATGCAGCGGACTTATACTGCTAGAGAGAATCGAATGCAACAGTATCTGGAAAAGGCACGAGTCCTGGTGAAGCAATTCCAGTCATGGAAGATTATGCAAGTACCTAGAGAGGAAAATGCAAAAGCGGATGCATTAGCTAATCTTGCAGCAGTTACCGATGGAACAAATAAAGATAATGATATTGTGATACACTTATTTCATTCAGAAATTGACCAGGACAATAATGAGGTAACATTTAATAATCTAACCTGGGATTGGAGAAACGAAACTGTAAATTTTTTTGCAGAATGGTACAGTGCCTGAAGATAATAAAGAAGCTCAAGCACTTCGCAAAAAAGCTGCATGGTACTTCCTTGGACCAAACCAAACTGAGTACGTGATAAAAGAAGTACACGAAGGACATTGTAGGAACCATGCAGGTGCAAGATCCTTAGTCAAAGCCCTAATCAGAGTAGGGTACTATTGGCTTAAGATGGAAGAAGACGCTGAAAATTTCGTAGCTAAATGCAATAAATATCAGCGATATGCTAACAATATGCATCGGCCCGCAGAATTACTACACCCGGTTGTATCACCTTGGCCATTTATGAAATGGGGAATGGATATAGTAGGACCTCTACCCCCAGCCAGAGGAAAGGTACAATTTTTACTTGTATTAACAGATTATTTCTCAAAATGGATGGAGGCAGATGCTTTTAAACAAGTGCGAGAAAAAGAAGTGAAAATTTTCATATAGCGAAACATCATATATCGTTTTGGTGTACCAAAGGAAATTGTATGTGACAATGGCCCACAATTCATAGGCTCTCAAATCACAAAATTCTTCCAAAGCTGGCAAATCAAACGAATCACCTCTTCACTATATCCTCACGTGGCTAACGGGCAAGCTGAGTCAACCAAATAAAATCATTGTTAACAATCTGAAGAAATGATTGGAAAAAGCTAAGGGTTATTGGGCTGAAGAACTACCGGCAATATTATGGGCTTATAGAACTACTGCAAAGACAACCATGGGAGAAACCCCCTTCGTGCTTGTTTACGGCTCAGAAGATCTAATACCAGTGGAAATTGGTGAACCAAGCATGAGATTCACAATATCAATAGAAGAAACAAACAATGACGAGTTGAGGACAAATCTGGATTTACTCGAGCAAAGGAGAGAAGCTGCCTTAATACGCATGGCAGCTCAAAAGCAAATCGTAGAGCAATATTAGAACAGAAAAGCTCACCTCAGGTATTTCAAAATTGGAGACTTTGTCCTTAAGAAAGTTTTTCAATCGACAAAGGAGGCTGGAGCAGGGAAATTATATCCAAATTAGGAAGGACCCTACAAAGTGTGTGGTATTACTGGAAAAGGTGCTTATGAGCTGGAAACCATGGATGGCAGAATTTTACCAACAAGTTGGAATGTTGTTCACTTGAAGAAATATTACTTCTAAGAAAAAGGAATACCCATGGTCAGGTATCATTATGTTCAATTTTATTTAGAACAGTTAAAATTATACTAACCATTTTAGATGATAGGCAAAAGCTAATCCATAACCAGATGATGATATTAGACCTGAATAGACACGAGGAAAAAACTTAATTCCCGGTCTAGGGTTAGAACTTTCTGATGGACGTTTCAAAGGGTTAAGCAGTCATCATCTAAACTATATACCTTCGAGTTCCGTATGTTTTTCCTTTTCAGGAAAAGGACCACAAGAAAGGAATAGTCAAGTGCTCGAGATTTTATTCTTCAAAGATCAAACACTTGGGGGACTATACAGTATGGAAGAGGCAAAGAAGACTATCAAAAGAGTCAAAGTTCAATCCTGAAGATCCATTTTTCCCAACAAATCAAAAGTTACGAGCAGAATCAAAGAGCTAAAGACAAAAACACAAAGCCTGATTCAGAAACTTACAAAGAACATACTCGTGAATATAAACGAATGTTTAGGTTAAAGGCAGAATTTAGTTATGGGAAGAAATTCATACCCCCGTGTTTATTCAAAACCTCTTGTAAATGAAAACAGTTACAAGAGAGTCATAGACGATGCTCAAACACATGTAAAATGTTACGAAAGTTCGAATAATATAAAAACTTTATCCAAAACATTATTCGGAAAAAACATGTGAATTCCTATCTCTCTTTTATATGTTTACACCATTATGAAGTTGAGACGTCTTCTTCATTAAGTATCATTCATAAAAGGGCCCTCTTTTATAAATCGTGATTATTTTAAAAAGACACGAAATGCTGAAGCATTTTTTAAATGCAAAATTAAATACCAAAGGGGTAAAACAAAACCCCGAACGTAAAGCATGAAAACACTTAAGAGTAGAACTAAAACTCGAAAAAACACAAGTCATGCTAAGAAATATAAATATTAATATTATATAATGGTAAAAACTAAGTATTAACTTAGTTTAAACCAAATTTGTTTGTACAAAGTTGCCTCTAAGTTGTCATTGGGGACTTACTAAACCAAACTTCACCCCCAAATGGGACCGGGGGTAACCACCAATTGTTCCAAAATAAAAAGAGGGGTTGATAAACTTTCACTAGGCACTGGGAGGATTATCTTCATCAGCAGGAGGAGAAACTTGAGATGGCGAGGCTTGGGCAACAGCTTCATCAGGCACGATCTATCACCCATTGGAACTTCAACTTCAGGTGATGAAAATATTTGACTTTTCCGAGACTTTTCAATCGTCTCCTTAGACTTGGAAATTTTAGCTTCTAAGTCAAAATTTTCTTGGCCCATTTCCGTCAATGTGTCAAATCGGGAATTCGAATAAACCCAACTCACATAAATAATTGCCTTATCCTCAAGAGCCTCGTAATCTTTCTCCCATTGTTCAATATCGACTCTCAACTCATCTCTTTCAACCACGATAGCATCTTAAGAAGCCTGCAAAAGCGCAAGAGATCTTTCCAGAAACTGAATCTTGTTTGAAGATTCACGGAGGTCCTCTTGGGTCTGAGTAAGTGATTGCACAAGTTTACCAGCATAAGCCTTCTTCTGGTCCAACAAAGCCCTTCAAGCTTCTTATCTCTTCAGTAGCATGGGAAAGTTTCTCCGCAAAAGAAGACTCCATGATGTTTTTATCCTGCCTGCTTGACTTGATAAAACCTTCTTGATGGCCAATTCCACTGCAATTACTCTAACATGCTGCTCTAAGGTGCACTTTTCCTCTTCTACTGCTTCCATATCAAGTTGAAGGTTTTCAAATCGTTCCTTCCAGTTATCAGCCTCGGTATGGTGGTCATTCATTAACTGCTCCGTATGTACGATCCTTTTCATCAACTATGTACCAATGATATTGATCTACACAAAAAAAGGAAAATTAGATACGACAAAGGCTAGTGTTAAGAAGAAATAACAGGAAGGTTACCTTCAAACATGAGCGTACAATCTCATTCATCCACGTTAAGGAGCTATGACTTTCCAATTTTGACTTTTCAACCGGGCCAATCAAAGGCTTCAACCTCACATCTGCCTGGCCTGATTTCTTTAAGAGGATACCTTCCGTAGGAACCTCTATCATAATTCGCTTCATCTCCCCATTGCTAGAAGACCCTACTTCAATAATAAAAGGCACGGTACAAGGAGTAGATGAAGGTGGCACAGACAGGGAAGCAAAAACAGCAACATGCACGACAGACTGAAGTTCCACTGGAGAAGAAGGAGGAAAGATGGAAAGATGCATCTCCTCTGAAATAGAACCAAAACCTTGATGGAACAATTTCTCAACTAACTCAGTGGCTGCAGAAGGAGTTTCCTCCTCAGAGTATGCAGGGGTAGAATGGTCAGTCTCAGGCACGGAAGATGGACCAGTAAGGGGAGCAGATTCGTCATCAGACATGAATCTTCTTCTTGCTCGTGGCCTACGAACCAACGAGCCTTCCTCCTGCTCCTCTTCATCTTCTAAGGTTTGAGTCCTATCCACTTTCTTTTTTGACGAAGAAGAATTTAAGATAATTTCTAGAGCCTTAGCCAAAGAGAGCTTCGAAGTAGTTATAGTAGAAACGGTGACACCACGAGCGGGAAACCTTAACAAACAAAAGGGATTAGAGAAGTTAAAAAAAGAGAGAAAAGGGAAACGTAAAAAAAAAACCTACCATGGGTCTTTACTTTCCAGCCAAACCTTGTAGAAAGGTATTTCCAAGAACGTTCTTCCATTGGAGCGATCAACAACAATTTTTCTACCCAACCACAGAAACCCGAAATCTCCTTGACGGTTCCCGTGGTTGCTGAAAAAAGACAAAAACAGTCACGGTACTGAACATCTATCAAGAATAAGGAAATAAGTGAGTAAACAAAAACTTACGTGCAAAGTTCCACTTCTCAGGGAAGGGTAAACTTTCTTCACCTACTAATCCACCTGTAGGGGCAACAACAAACCTGGCATACCAATCTCTATCTTTATCATCATCAGGAATGACTAAAACTCTCTTACTCCTAGCCACAAGAGTAAAGATTCCTTGGCGGAATAACTTGGGAGAGTAGAGGTGAATAAGATGATAAAAGGTAAAAGGAAGTGAATCTAAGTTAGCAAAATATCTGAGGCATGCTACTGCCCTCCAGACAATTTGACCGATTTGTCCCAGACACACGTTAAAAAATCGACAAAACTCTATAATGACAGGGTCGATGGAAGGCCTGAAACCCAAAGTAAAAGGGTAGGTATACACAAAAGAATGGCCTGCTTTGTAAGAAGTTATCCTTTTATTTTCATTGGGGATTAATACCGGAAAATCAAATTTCCAATAACAATCTCTGCGCACAAGAGAAATCAAACCCTCAGTAATTTGAGTAGGGTAATGATCAACGCGATCATGAGACGTCATGGAAGAAAGTTGTTTTTTTATGGCTTCACTGTCATTTACGAAAGAAAATTCAACGGGTACAATCTCATCTACCTTTGGTTTGCGAAGTGGTTCACTGGAATCTATACTCTTAGAAGAAAATCTAGAAGCTCTAGCCCTAGAAGGAGATGGAGTAACAATAACCCTAGAAGTTGGTGGGGGAGTAATGTTACGTTGAGAAGAAGAAGACCCTCTAGAAGGTGTTGAGCCCAAACTCCTTAATCTACCGCCCCTCCTACTCCGGATCGGAGCAGAAGAAGGAGATAGTTCATCGACTATTATTACTTTTTTGGGGTCTTGGTTTAAAGAAGACATATTTGCATGAAAGAAGGACTTGCAAGCAACAAAAGAAAGATAGAAATTTTTTATAGAAGCAAAGGCAAAAATGGGTATTTATACACGAAGGCAACCGTAAAAAAAAAAGATACTAATGTGAAAGTCAATTTTAAAACTATCACTTCGTGAATGATGCAGCCGCAAAAAGCCCTAAAGTGCGGTGATGAATTGCAGAACCAATCCGGAATCACCACGTGGCACATGCATTTAGTAGAAGTGACAAGCGAAACATACGTTTAGAGACAGATGCAATGACATGAGTAGAACGGCTGCAAAAATTCCCACCATAAATGTGTATCCACTTACCAAATATTCAATTGGTAAATAAATGGTAAGTGGGCGGGACTATATGTATTGGTAAAAAATAGACATTACACGTGTAATATCTTGGATGACAAAGCAGTATACGTGGAACAATGGAAGGGCGACAACTGGATGAAAGCTTGGAAAGATATACGGAGCAAAGAGGTACGGGGTAAACACCCATGAGATAATTAGACGCGGAGGCTCCAGTCTAATCGACAAGCTGAAGAGACACGTTCAGAATGAACCAGGGCAGAATAAAGGGCAGATTCATAGATCTTCAATCAATGAGCTAAACGTTACAGAATCTTCACGCAATAGTTACGATTACCTATTGTAACGTTACATTAATGATATAAATATTCATTAATGCTCGATCATTAAGAAGAGTAGACATTATATTAAGATATTTTCTATAAAAGGGAGTAAAATCTCACTTGTATGGACACGTTCGAACCACTACCGAAATATATTTATTTTTATTCTATCTTATTGCTTTCTTATTTACAAGTCTAAATCCTATTATTAGCTAATCTCTTTGGTTATCAGAAGACCGTGTACTTCTTAAAATAGCTTTGACTAAGAATTAAATTCTTTGGTTAAATACTAATCACTTTGAACTCTTTCTTTAACAACCATGAACTTTATGTCAATGTGCTTTGACTTTACTGAACTCCTGTTATTATTGGAATACAAGACTGATTGCTTATTTTCATAAAATAACTTAAGTATCCTTTCAACTTTATCCAGAGAATTTGCAACCAGTGACAAAATTTCGCAGTCATATTCCGTAATTAGATGCTACATAATATGTTATAAATTAACTTCCATGGTGAAAAGAGATATGAGTGTTCTTATGTAGCTCATCAACCAAGTATGTCATATTATATCAGCATAAAATATTTGAGCATTAAATACCTGATTATCCTTAACTTTTTCGACTTCCTTTATGTGAGCATAAGATATTTGTTCTCCGTAATACCTTTTGAACCTTTAAGCTGCTTTCAAAAGATAGGTTTATAAATTTTTTAAATATCTTCCCAACATCCCTAAGTTAAAATGAGAGATTCAGACGCATACAAAGCTGATCATACATCACACAATAAAAGATATACTTACTCCCACTAAACTTGTGGCATACACAATAATTAACAAGTATCTCGAAACCAAATAAGACAATAACTTGATGAAATTAGTAATACTATTAATGAAACACTTTCTGATGTCTATAGATGATTTTCTTTATTGAAATCTATTCTTGAGGTTGTCGAGTTTGTTTTTTGGGAACTACTTCTTGAAGGATGGGTTAAATAATATTGTCTTTGATCCGAATTTGCTTCTTGAATAATGCCAGGTACAAAAACATGTTCCTCAACATTGACAATATAAATTAGAGGAATGTAATTATTTTCCTCTTCAAAGACAAAGTCCTTAACTCCCCCCCCCCCCCCCCCCCCNATATTTTTGGGAAAAGTAGCCTTAGTAGTGGAATAAAAAAATTGATGGGATAGAAAATATTATCGGATAGAAGTCTCTTAATTCTCCTTTACATATATGACCTAATCTCTTGTGCCATAAAGAAGTTGTCTACTAGATGGTTAATTTACCCTTATTACCAGTTATGTTAACATGCAAGATTCATTAAACGAAGCATCATATCAGTAAGTATAGATTATTGTAATCTGATAAAGAACCGGGACCAACCAATTTTGAATTATTAAAGAGACTACTTTTTTTAATTTCCAAATAAATAAAAATGACCAAACTTTTCTAATACAGAAAAAGAAATAAAATCCCATCCCAAAAAATGGTGCAACATAAGTGTTGGTCCCAAACGCACACGCAAGTATACGTGGTCGTAACAAGTAATATATTGTTAAATCGAATGTCGAACCCACAGGGACTTGCGTAAACTACTTGCTGAATCACTCTAATTGTTATTTAATCGAGCCAAAACAAAATCCAGGAATGTAACTAATTTATACTACTATTCTACGAACTAACTAATTATCAAGTGACAAGAATATTGTTGTGTGTATTCAGTATAGACAAATATTCCTGGGTTGTGATCAATTCACCACTCGTATTGCATTCTACTTAACTCTGCCTTTCATATAATTCACTCATGGTTGCTAATTAATCGATAATTGCTCTCGTAGCCTTCTCCCGAAGTACTACCCGCCTATTCTCAATAGATTAACGCCTATATTCTTATGAAATTAATCTATTAGAATGCACTAAGATTACGATGTTTAATTAAGCACAATGACTAGGTATATTCCTATCCTAACCATAAATCCGCTCCCCTGAAGGGTTAAGATCACACTCTCTTCAATTATTCTCTAATCTATATACGACTTTCCCAAGCATAATATAGATAGTATATAGAACCAAATTGCTGGCCAGACAATTAAGCAATTAAACGTAGAATTGAAGAAACAAACATATATTGAGTGAACTATAATCAAGGTTAAGTTAATGTCGAATAACAATATTCATGACTAAACCACAACCCCAGAACAATGGGTGTTTATCCACTCATTCTAGAATCAAACAATTACATAAGTGTTGCATAATGGAAAATACAAGAATAAGATGAAGAAAACTGATAATCCTTTGCTTCCTCAATGATCCTGTGTGTGTCTCTCTCCAAAAAATGGCCTCCCCTCCAAATTGTGTTTTTGGGTCTATTTATATGTTTGGGATAAACACTAAACGTGTAGGAGACTTCTATTCAAACCGGAAAACACTTAAAACCTTCAAACCTCGGAATTGACCGGACCAGGGACCCCAGGCGTTAAGCCCCAAACACCCAGCTATAGCCTGAGCAGGCCTGGCATTTGGGCTCTAATGCCCAGCTAACGCCTAGTCATGCCAGGCTTTAGGGCCAAAATGCCCGGCTATGGCCCGGGTCACTCCTTTTCGACTCTTGAGCGTATTTTTGACGTTTATGCATCCATTTAGCTCGGCTTCCATCTCCAATTCACCTACACATGAAATAGACTCCATTATGCACATATGACGTGTATTTTTATCAC
>MDKI01189766.1:0-11610 GCA_005239505.1 Nicotiana paniculata
AACGACACTATCATTATCGTTTAAGCGTCATAACTATTATGTATCGACCACAACCTATTTTACAATGAAACCGACAACACTTCCCCTATTTATATAACTTCACACAAGTAAAAAAAATCACCAAAAATCCCAAACAACTTCAATAATAATCATATTGAGCCTCCCAAAACAGTCCACACACCTAATCACTTCACACATAAGACGACCACTGTAGTCGTGTCAAACGACCCGAAAATGTTACAACGAACGACCAGATAAAAAACCTACATCTATATGTTGTTTCTCCACACTATTACTCCTCCAAAACTACACAAAATAGTAGTAAAACACGCATACCAAAAACAACACAAAACAGTCCGCTACAAGTCAAAATAACTCAAACTCACGGCTTCCGATCACCGTCCCGTGAGTTCTAACTATTAGAAAACATATTTATAAACCTTACTTGATATTTAAACACTTAAATAAATATATTAGATGTTTCTTAACTATGAAATACCTTCCAAAACTCTAACTACAAATAAAAAGGAGAGGCGGTATAATGACACTTACGTCGTAGGGATCGTTTTGGTGTTATTGTTTCTCGATTTCTTGCTCGGAATGATAATCTTCTTTGAAACCCTAGAATATAGCTTGAGGTTATGTTTATGGGTGTTCTATGGTCGTTTTATGCTTAATAATTAAGATAAAGCCGACCTAAATCTTATATATATCAAGTTTGGAAAAGTCAAAGAGGTGCTAGCTTGGCACCCTAGAATTGGTCCATCTTCCGATGCTTATATTTTTTTATCCTGATGTCGTATGAACAAAATTTTAAGAGAATTGGAAACTAAATCCCAAGACCTTAAATTTGGTATATTATATGTCCCAATAAGACCTCATATATCACATGAAATGTATTGCTCAAAAAGCTCTAGTGATCAACCTACTTGTCACTTATGATGTCTGCGCAGTCTCGCGAAACTGCAAATATCTCTATACTCCTACAATTGTATTGATGAACGGTTTAATGCATTGGAAACTAGACTCATAGATATTAAAATTGGTTGGTAGATAATCTAATAATTCCAAGTATATTGGGAGAAAATATCAGTTACATTTGACCTAATTTTAAGCTCATTATGAGTGTAACTTGTGAAGACCTTTGCCGACTTTTGTTCCACAACTTGCTTGACTTCAAAATGTAGAACACAACTATCATACGATAAAAATTAACTCATATCATAACCTCCTTATCATGTAATTAACCATAGTCTCATCCTAAAGTACATGTTATAACATTCCAAACTCGTCGACTTTTGACGAAACTTATTTTCTTCAATTGGTTTAGCTTCTAAGATTTCCAACCCTCTTGGTACTCGTTATTCATGATTTTAAATATTTTTAACCTCCAATGTAACATGATTAACTTAATTTATATTCCATCAGATATAATCTTATTTCCTTACATCAATTGACTTACGATGTACTCTCACGTACGAAAATATGGGGTGTAACAACTTTGTTGTGCCCCAATCCTTCAGGTGGTAGCTCGTCCTCATGAAAAGTGATTTTATGACTCTCCAGTACCTGGCCCACCATACTGGCCGTTTCCCCACTAGTGATGTTGTTTGGCTCATATGCTTCACTCAACACTTTCAACAAAGCATTTTTGTGTGTTTCGGCATTCTGCAGCAGAGAAAGAATAGATATATGTGTTGGTGTCTTGTTCACCTGGTCGATGATGAATACTCCTTAGCTTGTAACTTTCTCCAAAAGTCATCGGGACCTGTTTCGATAAGGGGAGGCCGGTTGGCAGCCTGCTTTCTTGACTCGGCCAGATGCTAAGGGGTGTAGACCCTACCAGTCCTCGTCATACCCTGTGTTGCGACAGCTTCCTCAGACTTGACCTTGCCTCTCCTTCTTGCCTCGGTTGTTTAGTCCCAAGGGATAGCGTTTGAATAGAAGGGTGGCGTGGTTGACGTTGCCACCGGAATTGGTGCGGCCATCCTTACTTCAAACGAAATATGTGTTTGGGGTGGCAAGACTGCGACCTCGAATGGTGTCGATGCATTTGCTGGAGATAAGAACTCAACTTCAGTTGGCACTGGTGACTTTGCAAGTGGCACTGCTTCAAACTCAAATGGTATAGACATATTCACCTCAGCATCCTCAGATGGTTGAATCTGGACTATGATCGGTTTGAGAGTGACTGCGGGTTTCTTTAGGTCATCGCCTCCTGCGATCAACCTGATTGATCCCTCGGGATCCCAATCATCTTCTATTTCAATCATATAGATACCTCTACCCTTATGGTCTGGAAATGGATTGTCGCGGACATTTGGAGTGGGGTCTTTTGCCACAATAATCTTGTTGTCAATGCGAGCCTGTATTTTGTCCTTCAGAGAGCGGCATTCTTCGATAGTGTGTCCTTTCATGCCGGAATGGTATATGCAGGATTTGTTTGGGTTAACCCACTGAGAAGGGTTCTCAGGGGTGGCAGCGGGGATAGGTGTGACATAACCGGCATCTTCGAGCTTCTCATACAGCTGGTCAATGGGCTCGGCTATGGCGGTGTATTGCTTTGGAGGGCGGCGATCAAAATTGGGACGAGGTCTAGGGAAGTTTTAGCGTGCAGGGGGTGATTGGTAATGGGGTGGCTGGGAATTATAAGTGTGGTAGACAGGAGAGAGTTGTGAATAGCTGGGCGAAGCAGGTTGATATATAGGCGGTGGAGCTTGGTAGGAAGGTGGTGGATCTTGGTAATTTGGTGGGGGTGCTTGGTAATTTGGTGAGGGTGCTTTGTAATTCAGAGTTGGCTGGTATATGAGCGGAAATGTTGGATAAGTTTGGTATTTGAGTAGGGACTTGGCTCTTTGTGCAACCATTACGACTCTCGCATCTCTCTTCTTAGACACACCACCGGACTGTAAAGCCTTGTTAGTGGCTTGCAAGGCTTCAAAATTTATAACCATACCACTTTTAATACCTTCTTCAATACGCTCACCCAATTTGATGATGTCAGAGAACTTGTGGCCTTCAACCATCATTAACCGTTCATAATACTGCGGGTCCTAAGCCCGGACAAAGAACTTGTTCATCTGCTCTTCCTCTAGAGCATGTCTGACTTTAGCGGCTTCGTACCTCCAGCGAGTAGCATACTCGAGAAAGGTTTCTGTGGGTTTTTTCTTCAAATTTTGAATGTAGAACACATCTGGTGCATTCCCTATGCTGAATCTAAACTTGTCCATAAAATCAGACGCCATGCTTACCCAGTTTGGCCATTTCTTTGGGTCTTGGCTGATGTACCAAGACAGTGCGTCTCCCTTCAAACTCCTCATGAACAACTTCATGCGGATTCTTTCATCCTTTCCATGCCAACCAATTTGTCGCAATAGGTCTTCAGATGGACTCTCGGATCCCCAGTACCATCAAATATTTCAAACTTTGGAGGTTTGACCCCTTGGGCAGTTCGACATCAGGTTGGACACAAAGGTCTTCATAATTCAACCCTTCAATTCCCTGGGTTCCTTCAACACCCTGGACTCGGCTGGTCAGTTTCCTAAGCTCCTCGGCCAGGTTCCTGATAAGTAAGTCCTTTTCGTCAGACTTGGATGCATGTGGGATAGGCGGAGTGGAGTGGGTCACGGTTTCCACATAGATGGGATTGTTATAGGTGTGGAAATGGTCCTTTATAGGGTTTTGAGGTTCTGGGATAAGTAGTGGAGTGTTATTTGAGGTGTGGAAAGCATTGCACTGTGTCGGGAGAGTTTGGTTCTTTGGGGTAGTGGCGTGATGGTGAGGTGCGGGATGATTTTGCTGTCTTGGGATATTTTATGGAGGTACGGGGTTTTGAGCATTTGTAAGTTTGACGTCGGGGACGTTGAGGGAAAATGACAAGTTGGCCAGATTCCGGACTTGATCGAGTTCTTCCTGAAACTTCAACAATTTCTGTTCAAGTGGTGACATGTTCTCATGCAGGACGTGAATACCTCGGCCATCAGTGGCCTCTACCTGTTCAATCATATTCTCCTTTCTGGTGCCGTTGGACTCTTCCATCTTACTTTTGCCTTTGTCTTTGCCCTTAGGAGGACTAGGAGGAGGAGTAGGTAGAGGGCCCTTGGATCTGGTGCGATACGCTGATGATGCCAGAATGCACGAACTAACCTTTGGGGAGGGGAGTAAGAAAAATAAAAACAAAAGGTAACCAAGTCAGTGAGGATTCTGAAAAGAAATATTGCGGTATTTAAACACATAATACGGAAATGTAAAGTGCGTCCTAAGTTGGGAACCTCTTTGTGCCCGAGGTAGGCCTAGCGACAAATTGATTTGGAAAACTTAAAACGCTAAATGCCTCATTTTATTGATAAGAAAAATAGACAAATCCCAAAATGATAGACGAAAAATAAAAGTCACTAATGGCCGTTGGCCTTATTACATTGATAGAAAAATAAAGACACTCCTGACTACTTGGTCCCAGAAGGACCTTCCCCAGACTCGGCATTCTTGCTTTCCTTGTACAGTTTTCCCAGCTCGTGAAGTCCCAGCAACAAGTAAGTTCTAGCTAGGTATCCCCCTGCAGTTCCCTCAACCTTTTGACAATCTTCAACTCTTTTGATGAATTTTTCCTCCAGCTCGACTATACCTCGTTCCAAGTACCCCAGCCTCTTGTTGGCGTTGATAGCCATGTTCTTCCATTCCTCGATCAGTTTTTTGTTGGACTCATGTATCTTGTGGTGGTCATCCTCATTTTCCTGGATCCTTTTGCGCAGTTGGTTGTATTTGACTTGTGATTCAGCCCTTTCATCTATAACCCTGTGGCCTCAGACGTACCTCGGCTTTCTCTGACCACCCAAATCCTCCTCTAACCAACCAAGATAGAAAGGGGTATAACCGGCATGACACCTGTCTGGCTCGATGGTGTCTTTCCCAAGTATAACCTTGCAGTGCCACAGGTGCTGAGCTTGGCACTTGTGAGGACTGTCATTATTTTGAAAGTCAGCTCGAAGATGGCTCATCTTCTCGACCCTAGGGATGACTTGCCTCCTTCCTGATTGCCTCATAACTCGAAGAGGGACGTAAGGGTATGTCCCCCTTAGACCAATCAGTATCAGAAATGATGCGACTCGGGATCGAATGATGAACTCCTCTGTTGGAAACCATTAAAACATCCATTGAACTTGCTCTTCAGTCAAGTTATAAAAAAGCTCAACCCATCCCTCGGCATTTTCAGGCTGAGCGAACATGTCGGGGATATAATTCATTCGCTTTGGGTGATGGAAAGTGATGCGGTCATCCCACATTCTGTGGTGAATGTCCTGTCGGTATTCGCCTCTTTGGAGATGTTCCATGAGCCAGAGTTAAAGTAATAAATTGCAACCTTCGAAATGCTTTGCTCCTTGTTGACACATTTCTAAGGCCCGATATATGTCTGCAACGATCATGGGCACAATGCTGAAGTCTTGCCCATTTACCCCTTCCATTATGGTCTTAGTTACCATGGCTAGCCTGGTATGGATTTTCTTCTTCATCGGGAACATGATCAAACCCAAAAATCAAACCATAAACACGAACACTCGGCGATGGACGTGTCCCAGAGAGGTGATAGCAAACTCATCATGGTAGGTACGGTATGATTTGCTGTAGCCATACCTTTCGTACAAGTAGTCAAAAGGAATGTACGAATCCTCTAAACATACCAATTCTGCGTCCTTTTTCAGACCCATCATTTTGAGGAAACTTTTGCATGTGCGGTTCTCAGGCATAAATAACCTTGGAGTTTCCTATACTAGATTAGCTAGCCCTCTTACCTCTTCTATCAAAGGCGTCATTTAGATGTTCCCAAAGCGGAAAACGGACCTTTCACGATCCCAAAACAGGGTAGCAGCCTCTACTATCATTTTGTTAGGCTGGATTTCCAGGAGAGATGGTAGGTTACCCAAGTGTTTCCTGACAATAGCTTGTCGCTAGAGTGCAGATCCTTCCACCAACTCAATGGTTTTGGGTGGATATTGGAGACCATGCCGAATCTAGGGACTTCGTGCCTCATTTCTTTTTCTGTAAAACAAATAAAGTTAGGCCCTTACCCCCATCGGACTCGACTATTTATCGTCAATAATTATCAGGAAGCATTTAGTTCTCCAAATAAATGCACAGAACGTGAGGGCGTCCGTTTGGATTTAGGGAAACACGGTGGAATTTTGGATAAGCCTATCTTAAAAGCTATCGTGCGGACGACACTTTAGCTCGACTAGTTTTGACCATGATGCATGCAACAGTGCAACAGAGTAAGGTTTCTATGGGGTTTTAGACCGGTACCCTTGAGTGGAAAACTCAAGGGGGAAAGGCACGGAACCATCGACAGCACCTATGATCGACTAGTTTTACCGCAAATAAGTCTTTCCGAATTTAGTGGGTAATAATATAGGAAGAGCGCAACCACTCATCAAGCGTTGCTATAGTATTTTATTTGGAACGAGTAAGGTATGAATGTTGAACATGATTATGCAATAATAAGTATTAAAACAAGTTGTCACGTATTTTCACGTTAAAGAAAGTGGTAAAATCGGTAGTAATGATTTAAAGCAGTTACAAAAGAAAACAAATAAACATGTCTTTGTTTTTGAAAAAAAGTAAATACATGAAGTAAACAATTAATTGCATGTAAAGGGAATAGTAAAGGGTGCAAGTATTTAAAATAAAGGCACAAATTCACGAAACAATTTGAAATGGTAAAAGCCTGGATATCCCCAACTGAGTCGCCATGCTGTCGCGCCCCCTTTTTCCTCGCAGAGATCGAGTTTATGACATTGGTTGGGACAACTCGTTCCTTTTGGGAAAGGGGATTGCATATTTTTAAGAGTCGCCACCTAACGATTTTAACGGTGCATTAGGGAACCTAAGGGGTTCAATTAACACTACGTTACTAACCAGAGATTGGGTAAGGGCTTGAAACTATCCTAAGGGGAAGGTGTTAGGTACCCCTCAAGATCCACAAGTATGGTTCCCGGCCAAATGGTTTCGTGAATTTGTACAATTAGCAAATGACAAGTAAAGGCTCAAATAAGAGGGGATTTAAGTCTTAAGCATGCAGATGTTAAAAAAGTAAAGAAGATTAGCTTTCGAATAGGATTACAAGCTAAGCATATAAAAGGTGTCATAGGATTATAATAATATGGATCACATCAATGCAATACCCGGTAATCACTCCTCGAAGAGGGGCTACACGTGGCATTAGCGCACTGGTCATCATATCCATATTCTACCCTTCCCACCCCATCATGTTATTGAAAATGAGTGTTGGTCTCGACCTCTATTGCATGTTTTTACCCGTCCCTTCCTATCAGTCCCGGAGAAAATTAGGACTTCTATCCTAAAGGGGGGTACTAGGCATACCCTCAGGTTTTAAAGGTAAAATTCTAGGGCGACAGACAACAAAACAAATAGGACTGCAGATAAGGAAGAAAGCAGATAAAGGCTCAAGTTATTCCTCCACACACAGTGCACATAAGCAGCATGTCTCATACACAACTAAGGTCCATATTAATTCAAAATCCTAAAGCATGGTATCTAGGTGATAACACAAAGACAGATTTATTGCATAACTTAGAGAGGAAGTCTTAATCAGGCTTGCCTACTGGTTTTAAGCATGTTGACAGTTAAACATGATCACAAAGACAGTTCTGATTTTTATTTTTTAAGTTAATTACTTAAGGCTTGCCTAGGTGTAGGATAACATGCAACAGTTATTCAAATTCTAGATTGTTTATAGCTAATAACATGCAATTCTAGGTGTTGAAGATGTGCAGGGACTAATTACCAGCTGCTTAGAATAGGGGACTGTTCTGTATTTAGACTAAGTGCAGTTAAGTAGATACGATCCAATAACATGATATCTAATGCAGCATGATGCATAATAACTTAAATAGGATTTCTAAATGCACATAGAATCATAGCATTATGCACAGTTTCAGGAATAGCATAGGTGACAAATTTTTAATGGTTGTTTACCTAAAACAGGATCTCTACGTGTATAGCATGGTGAGGCATGATTGCAGTTAATTTATCCTAAGACAGTACTTCTAGTGAAGTTTCAGAACATGGGCAGAATCACGCAATAGCAACTTATTTTGTTATTTATCCTATAGGCAAGATTTCTAACCGTAGATGAGATGTTGAATACACATAAATCCTAAGTAGCATGATATTTAATGCATGGCATGTTGTACCTAAAGATGGCTGCTATTGCGCATAGGGAAAATAAACCTAGAAACATGGTCTCTGTCCTTAATTATACTACAACATGCATATCCCCATCCATTTTCACTATCCGACCCCAGAGTTGTTTATAATTAATTATTACAGACCATTGAATATGAATTACACAACTAAAATAGAAGAAAAATAAGAAGTTAACTATAGGGAGCCAACAGAATAGGCTGAAGTCTCCGGTCCTCAATGCCAGGTATTATTTCACGACCTTCTAATAATTGGGGTGTGTCTGAGTTCCCTAAGGACCTCAAGGGCTCCCGGGCAGTGCTCACACCCAGATTTCATAGCCAAAATAGAGTAAGTGCAGTGTGGAATAGCCAGCCTCTGTGTGTCAAAATTCAGAGAGAGCTCAAGGGTCCCAAGGCAGTGCTCACACAGAAGGGGCAGAACATAGACTTCTAAGAATATATGTGAGAGTGCTTTTTATTTTTAAAAAGGTTTAAGTAAGAAAACAGTTTTGAGAAAGGGTAAGTAATAAAAACAGTTTTGAAGAGGGAAACTTGATTGGAATAGAAGTTCAACATCACACAAAGGACCAGGGATAGTCCAACAACCACAAGCAGGGGTAATGGGAATTGATGGACAAATACAGAGCATGTAATGGCAAACATGTAGCAAGAAGAAACACATATAGGCATGCAATCAGAAGCTCCTAAGGGTTCAGAAGATCAGGGGTACAATAAAGTACCAGATTTGATTAACACCAAACAACTAAGATCATGATTAAACTAATGTACTAGTCATAGGCATAGAGATTCACATAAGAAGCAAGTGCTAAGTATACAGAGATATGATGGTCCTAGACAAGTAAAGCATAAACTTAACAGGGAGAGGGGAGTTCAGCATCCTAGTTACATGTTGAACAACAGAATAATAAGTAAAAGAAAATTAGAAACACAGTGAATTGCAACAGCAATAGACACATGTTGGTTTGAGAACTGAAATCTGAATTAGAACATACCAGTGAAGTGAAGAAAGTAGTAACACAAACAGGAAGTAGGAGATGCACAATAGTTAGCCTTGGCTTGCAGCCGGCTAACTTAGAATAGTAGTAACTAGCATAGAAGAGAGAGAGAAAGAGCAGAGACTTTTTTTTAATTGTGAGAGAGAGAGATTTGAACAGATTAGTTCGTCTTTCTTTCAAAAAATAAGAGGTCGGGGTATATATAGCTTTTAAAATAGTAGTAAATAAGGTGTAGATCAAAGTCAGGCAGCAATTAGAGGAATCAGAATCAATCAGTTTAAGTACTTCCTCTAATTAAGGGGTTAACTTTCAAACAGTAAGAACAGGTAACCAATAAGGAAGCAAATCAACATATGATTGGAACATAACAAATAAGGAAATACATCAAAATAGTGTAAGTATAGAGCTGGTAATTAGGCTAGGTTCATAGAGTCCTAATTAAGGAAACAAATGTTGAGAATCATTTGACAGCATAATTAACCAAAAATAAGGCAAGAGAATATTTTAAAGATTGAAATCAGTCAAGAATAGAGGATACCAATCACAGTGAATCAGGGATTCCGCTAAAAGGAAATATTAACCAAAGGAAAGTATTGCAACTGAATGGAGAAAACATAGCATAAGCAAGAATAGGCAAAGTAGGGTAAGAGAATCGCATAAATCAGGGATTTAAGTTAGAACATAGTAAAATGATTAAAGGAAATAACGGAGCAAACATGATACGAGTAGAGGACACAAAGATCAGAAACCCTAATGAACAAAATATGGTTAAGTCACAGAAAAGCTCAGAACATTCGTGGGAAACATGTACACATACAGATTAAACAAACAAAATCATCAAAACGGACTCAGAATCCTAAGATTGAGGCAAAGCCACTTAGGGTTTCCAACAGAGTAAGTCAGATGAAGGAAAAACACAAATAAATCGTGCAAACATAATAGAAATTATAGCATAATTCTTAAAATCAGAAAGAAAATCATTCTTTTTTTCCAGAAAGGTGTTAAGAAACCCTAGATTGAAGATTAAGAGTCATTTTTAAAGAAAACTCGGAATCTTTAAGGAAAATAGCAAAAATAACTCATAATACATCCAGATCTGTCATAGATCTAACAAATCGAGAGCCAACAGTTAGGGTTTTAGTGAGATAACCCAAAAAGAGAGAAAATCGGGTCGAAAACCATAGGTTTTGGCCGGAGATGGGAAGATCTTACTCGGATGGGCCAAGGGTGGCCTGAGAAGTCATGAGCAGCCATGGGGTGAGATGAACCGCTTCAGGATCTCCTAAGGACCTCCAGACAGTGATACCCGGTGTAGGAGGGAGCCATGAAGCTAAGAGGAGTGAGGACCCATGGTTTTTAGCAAGAGAGGTAGCCGGAGAAGACGAGCCATATTCGTCGGAGAAGAAGAGACTAGAAGTCTCTAGAGAGAATCGAAGAGATAGAGAGATAATGTGAGAGGATTCAAATGAGGGGAAGGGGGTAGGTCGTTACGGTTTAATTTAGGAAAGTCTAATCTAGACCGTTGATCAGATTTGATCAATGGTCGAGATTGATCCTGGGTTGGGCGGGGTAGGAACTTGGGTCTGGGCTGGGTAGAAATTCGGGTTTGGGATGGGTTAACTGGGTTAGAGACCAGGATTTATTAGGCTAAAATTGAAATAATGGTGGCTAATTGTTAAATACCCACTTAAATTAGCTAAAACAATTTGTAAAAATAGATGATAATTATGAAAAAATGAAATTGATGCTTAGAAGATAAATTAAATTTATTAATTAGTATTTAAAATATAAAATGACTAATTATTGAATAAAAAATAGTATAAAACATGTGATTAGGCTATAATTGCAAAATTATTGCAATTATAGCCAAAGAGTGGCAAAATTATTGCAGTTATAGCCAAAGAGTGCCAATCTGGCTAATTATGAAATAATTTGGTCTCAATAGGATTAAAAATAATATATTAAGTCAAGAAATGTTTTTGAAATCATTTTTAATGCAATTTATAATTAATTATTAGAAATAAAAATACTGGATGAATTAAAATAAATTAATATAAATATGGTAAAATTATAGAAAAATACCAATTGTTATGGAAACCTGATTTTGAAGGTACATATGCAAGTTAAAAATAAATTGAGGAAAAATTGGGTATCAACAAACCCAACGTCTGAGTGAATCCTGGTCGTTGATCAATCTTGATCAACGGCCCAAAAACACCACTTCCTTAATTAACCTAGACTAACCCCCTCGACCCCCCATTCACTCGGTCTCTCTATCTATCTACTCTCTAACTCTCTAGAGACTTCCAGTCTCCTCTCCGCCTCCGATGAGACCCTTCGTCTTCTCCGGCCACCTCTCCACCGGAGACCATGAAATCCTCACCATCCTCCTGCCT
>MDKI01213761.1:0-48605 GCA_005239505.1 Nicotiana paniculata
GTTTAAAAACAACAAGTGCACGCCATCGTGACTTGTCCCAAGATAAATCCATAAATATCAAAAGTTATTTACATACCCCATAATCTAAAAATACCTCTTTTAGATAAAAAAAATCCCACAAACCTAGAGAATAATTGAATATCGCCTCGAATAGGCATATTTAATCGTCATGACCATAGTCATATAATCTACACTCGGGTGTGGCAACTCATGTCCCCGACTCTAACTCAAAACATTAATGTTGTAAATCGCGGGTACATTTCATGTGGCGTAGTTTGCAACATGTCCAAAAATAACAAGTGCACGTCAATCGTGACTTGTATTAAAATAATTCCATAAATATTAAAAAGCGGATAAAAGTAAGAGAGATAAAAGCATAATAGGTTTAAAATATGTAAATAATTAGATAATTAGGCCGAATATTAATAGTTAAGCGACCGTGCTAAAACCACGAAATTCGGGAATGCCTAACACCTTCTCCCAGGTTAACAGAATTCCTTACTCGGATTTCTGGTCGCAGACAAATTAAAATAGAGTCAAATTTCCTCGGTTTGGGATTTCAATAAATAAATGGTGTCCCGGAACACCGTAAAAAATTCGGGTGGCGACTCTAAAAACTAAAAATAAATCCCAAACCCGAATAATGTCACACCCTCTCTACCCTTCATTAATACGGGGTAGCGGAAAAAGGAGGTGTGACAACGGGTCCGAAATGGGATTACGTCAACTCCGTTAGCTCCGTTGGGTTATTTTGGAGTTAGGAGCGAGTACAGAATGTGGTTTCGAGGTCTGTAGTATATTTAGGCTTGAATCGGCGAAAGTTAGAAATTCGGGGATTTCGGCCGATAGGTGAAATTTTGATATCGGGCTCGGAATGGAATTCCGAGAGTGGCTATAGTTCTGTTGTATCATTTGTGACATGTGTGTAATATTTGAGATCATTCGGACTAGGCTTTATGTGTTTCGGCATCAGTTGTAAATTTTAGAAATTTTCTAAGTTCTTATGCTTGAATCCATGTATAATTGGTGATTTTGGTGTTAGGTGATGTGTTCTGGAGGCTCTACTAAGTTTGGATAAGGTATTAGGACTGGTTGGTAAGTTTGGTTGAGGTCCCAGGGGCCTCCGGGATGTTTCGGATGCTCAACGGGTGATTTTTGGAACTTGGAAAATAGCTTAACTATTGCTGGTTTTGTTGTCTCGCACCTGCGGATGGGGAACCGCAGGTGTGGACACGTAGGTGCGGGCTTGGTCAAGGTCAACTAGCTCTCGCAGGTGCGGAGCTGCAGATGCGGCCCGCAGCCCTAGTTCTTTTAGTGGGTTTTCGCACCTGCGATGGATTTTCCGCAGGTGCGGGACCGCAAGTGAGGTCCAAGGGGCGCAGGTGCGGGATCACTGGGCAGTTTATATCAAAATCGAGGGCTTGAAAATCGTATCTTCTAAAAATGATTTGGAGCTCGGGTGTAGGCGATTTGGGGTGGGTTTTGAGGAAAAGATTCATAGGTAGCAAATCCTAACCTTATTTCACTTGTATATCATTTATCTATAGCAAATTCTTCCATGCAATCAATGAATTGGGTGAAAATCATGAAAAAGGAAAGAAGTTTCCCCAATTAAAAATCCGAGAATTTGATAAGATTTTGACGTCAGTTTTCGATGATTCTAGTTCGAGTGAGCTCGTGAGTGAATGGGTGTTCTAAATTTGTAACTTTTACTCGATTCCGAGGCGTGGGCCCGGGGGACTTCTTGGGCAATTTGCCTAATTTCGCGTATTAGCCCCGAACTTACTAGCTATTTTGATTCCTTAAAGTGATATTTACATTATGCAATCGAATTGAATAGATTTAGGCCCTTCGGAGTCGAATACTCGTGGCAAGAGCGTGGTTTTGAGTTGAGTAGTGCAGTCGAGGTAAGTGTCTTGCCTAACTCTGTGTTGGTGACTTCCCCTTAGGCTATTTTAATATTGTTTTATGTTGTTTGGGTGCCGTGTACGTGAGGTGAGGAGTACGTACACGGGCCATTTTTGCAAAAATTCCGTTTTTCCCTCCGTGACTTAAATCATTACATTTGTATTTAACTGTCTCATGTATTGACTATACAGTTTAGATTAGGAAGTAGCATGTCTACCTGTTTTACTTGAACTTCCCCTAGTTGTTGCTATGTGCGCCATGTTTAGGTAGTTTTATCCATATTTTTGCCTGTGATTTTCTTGAACAGTTTTAAATGAAAATTTTATCCGGTATTTGTACTGCATTGCATATTTAAATTGGGACTACGGACGAGATTCTGCGATCTTTCCCCCTGTACTGCATTGCATATTTAAATTTAGACTATGGACGAGATTCCGAGAGCTTTCCCCATGTACTACATTGCATATTTAAATTGGGACATTCAGGGAGCTTTCCCCCTGTACTGCATTGCATACTTGTTACTGTGATATATGTCGTGCTGAGTTGAGGGCTCCCTGAAATTATTTTCTTTTAGCTCATTTTTTCTACTGATTTGACTTATCTTGTTATATCCCTATGTTCAATTTTAAATTGTTTTTACTATAAAAATCCAGTAGAGCCTTAACCTGATCTCATCACTACTCGACTAGGGTTAGGCTTGGCACTGACTGGGTACCAATTTGTGGTGTACTCATGCCCTTTCCTGCACATGTTTTTGGTGTGCAGATCCAGGTACCAGCGCTCAGTTTCGTGGCTAGGGGTCCGAGCAGCAGCTTCCAGGAGACCGAAAGGTAATTCTGCCACGTCGGCAAAGTTCTTCGAGTCACCTTCCACTTCAAATTTAGATAGATTATTCATGTAAATCTCCTTATGTTGTATAGAGCTATTTTGTGATAGAGCTTGTGACTAAAGTGATATTCCAGGTTTTTGGGAAAGTTGTATTTTGTACGCGCTAAGTGGCGATGTTTCATTTCTAGACTCACTTATTTCTGTCTTTATTTCATTGCTTCTATTTAATATTTGTTCCGCAATTAGGCATACCTAGTTGTAGAGACTAGTCGTAGAGACTAGATACCGTCACGATGTCTTTCGAAGGGTAAATGGGGTCGTGACAAATAGGCTAGGCAGACTTTTAAGAAAAGAAATTAATAACCTCAAAGCAGGTCTAAACATGTCTTAAACTACAAGCGCAATGGAATTTTAGATTAGAAAGGCCTAGAATTGAAGTAAGACAGTTAGAATTGCATACGAAAATAGCCCAGAAAAATATCGAACAACAATCTTCAGAAGTGATAACACATGCTATTGCCAAGCAAGTATAAATGAAGTGAAAAAGGTTTAGTAACTCACCAGTTAAGCGAAAACAAGAAAAGAATGGAAGTCCACAACATTATGAATATCAACAAAAGATCAAGAACTCAGAATTTCTGGCCTTGGCTTTCAGCCGGCCAGGAACCACAGTGCAGATTAAGATTATTAAAGAGCAAAGAGCACATAACTTTTATTTTTTAGTATTTTTTTTTAATTGATTCGAGACTGTTTCAAAGGGGAATGGGGAGGGGTTTATATAGTTTAGAAATCAAACACATAAACATGGAAAATCATTAGCCAAACACTACAACGGAAAGCAATCGAAATCAGTAAGGAAAAGAGAAAATTTCAAAACTCTAATTTTAGGTAAAGTACACAAATCGGCAGAAATCTAAAATAAATAAAAAGGTAAAAATCAAATGATGCATAGAATAAGATGAGCATAGACATAAAATACCATTTAAATCAAAGAATCGAACCAGATTTGCTTCGATTTAAAAGAATATGTAACCCTAATTTTAGGGTAAGTAAGAATCACAGAGATACACGGAGATTCATACTATAAAAGAACAGGAATGAACATAGACGGAAAAGGTCAAGAAACTGAACCAGCTTTGTTTCGATGTTGATGAGATTATTGTTCCATGTTTAGACAAGCGGTATATAGAAGGTTCCACTACCAGGGGTAGTCGAAGATGGCAAGGAATAGACATGAAATCACATGTCCGGTAGGATTACGAGAGAAATTTGGGGGAAGACGACTAAGGTTTGGGCAGAGAGAAGGGGGGAGGTTTGAGAGCGTTAAAAGGCGACGGGTGTTGAGGGTTAGGGTGGTGTTTGGTTAATTAAAAGGGTAGGAGTAATATGGGCCGATCTGGCCACGATTAGTTAGGGATTCTAGGTCGGGTTAGTTTAATTGGTTGGGCTGGGGGTTATTTGGTTTGGGCTCAGGTGTTATTGGGCTGGAGCTGGGTAGTTTAGGTCCGAAATTAGGGTGAATTTAGGGCATGATTTTAAATACTAAATGTTTAATAAATAAATAATTTATACAAGTAATTAATAAATACCAAAAATATCATTTGTACTCTGAAATGATTTAAAATAATTACTTAACATTATAAAAATATAAAAAGTCATTTTATTCATAAATAATGTAATTATATATGCATATGGGATATTATTGCAAATGTGCAATTAGCCTTAAAGATGCAAATATAATTATAAGAAATGCACTGAAAATACTTAAAATCTTATATTGGTATATATGATAAGTTTAGATGATTAAATGATCACAAAAATAATTTGGAGGATAATTATTGGATATTTATAAAATAAAATTGAGAAATAAATTAATTTAAAGCCTTTAAAAATTATGAAAAGTACTTGTGTATGCTTGTAAATCAAAATGATGATGTGTATGCACTATTTTGAAAGTATATATATATATATATATATAAAATATGAGCGGAAAATTGGGTATCTACACCTCCAAGGTCCGTCCACCATCCAAAGTAAGCCCTAATGGTGATTCTAAGTTGATTTCAATTCTCCAACACCTTATTAACATGGGTAAACCCTTCAAATGATTATATATTCGATTGGGACATCATTTTTGAGATATGAAGCCCTAGAAGTCGAATTCAAGAGGATTGAGCATCAAAAAAGTAATATTTTTACCCTCTACTTGATTATAGTATTGGATTAATGGTTATAGACTCTGTTCATGAGATATGAGTTGATGGGTTTAATAGAAATGTATGAACAATTATAGGTTAAGGTTGTTGATTGTTGGTTATTTATTAAATGTGTTGTTTATCTTATGGGTGATGAAGAATAATGTTAATTCTAATAATTTGAGATTTTAGAATTATCTAGGAGAAAGTGAATGTGTTATTGGGTGTAGAAACACCATTAATAAGGGCTATGAAGATTTATACCCACTAAGTGTTTGATAAAATGCCTAAGTGACCAAAACATGAGTATTATTGCTAATATGGAATCACTTTGACTTGTATTGCTATAGATTAAAGTTTAAAGGGTTGGTGAACTTTGTATTACACTCAAGAGTAGGAAGTTAAGGTATATGAGGTTAACTCTCTATATTTTGGAATGTTCATGATTCTCCATACACCACGTTCCTTCTAAAACATTACTAATTGCCTCAGAAATAGTTAAGTTCAGTTCCTTGAATAGTTGCAGAACTTTTGTTCTCTAGCTTCGTAATTAGTTGATGACTTTCATTCTGAACGTAGTGAGCTCAGTGCGTAATCAATATAGACTTGTGTTTGATGACCATGAGCCTCGGTCTAGATTTCTCAACATGTCATAAACAATTGAAGTTTTTTTTTGGTAAGTAAATTTCATTTCTAAACAATATTTACATGGTTCATGCTGAATATAGACATATCCCCAGATTTTATCTCACTGCACTTCCTCAATACTTATATGCCAACCTACAAAATTACAGATTCCTATCTATTCTTTACACAGTAGGATAGTAATTCATCTAGTAATCTTCTTTGTAGTCTTTTTTTGCTTCCTCATCGACCACGCATAGCTTGAGCAATGTTCCTGATTAATACAGCTTCTGAACTCTGTAAGCCTTTAAAAATACTGTTATTTCTTTCTTGCCATACGTAGTACACTGTTCGTGCCAGAATGAGCTTATATAGTTCAGCTCTTGTTCTTCTTCCTTTATAGTGTTTCACTGCCCAATCAATTTCATTTCTCCACTCCATTGGTTGTCTTTGAAGTATCTTGCCATTGTATCATTGCTACCCATAATTTTGAAGTATAAGGGCAGGTAAAGAATAAGTGATCAACTGACTCCTCTTCATTGTTACATAGGGAGCATGTAACATCTTCCACATATCCCAGCCCTCTCAATATTTCCTTAGTCATCAATCTTCTATGTGCATCTAGAAAGAGTATAAATTTCCACTTAGGTACTCCCACACTTCTATGCACCAGTTTCCTCTATATTACTCTATCATAGTTACCTCTCAGTTTTCCATACATGTTCTTCACTAAGAAACTGTTGATCTCGTCCACTTCCACTTCTGTGTATCTATCTTCCTCAAAATATTTCTTAGCTTTAAAGATTTTATGGATTATCCAAGAAGCCTGTGCTGGTTCAGTGCTCCACATGGAATTTTGCTTCTTGTAATACACATGGACCTATTGCACCCACATCCTATCCTTCTTCTTACTCAAGTTCCATAGCAGTTTGCATATAGCAGCTTTGTTGCACTCCTCTATGTCCATCAAGTTCAAGCCACCGACTGATTTAGGCTTGCATAATATGTCCCAAGCCACTAAAGCTTTCCTGGAATCTTCTATCCCCTCCACTCCATAAGAAAGTTCTGCATACTTTCTCAATTAGTTAAATCAACTTTTTTGGCAAGACAAATACCTGGGACCAATATATTTGAATAGAGAAAAGGACACTCTTTATCAACTGGATTCTCCCTGCATAGGACAGGAACCTTGTTGTCCATGATTGGATTCTTCCTAACATCTTCTCAAGTAATGGTTGGCATTGAACCAATGATAACCTCTTAGTGCTAAGAGGCACTCCCAAACATCTCACTGGCAGTTCAGCTTTAACAAAGCCCGGTTCTTCTAACTCTGATGTTGTTGATCATTAGGAACTCCACCAAAGAATATAGAACTCTTATCATTATTAGCTATTAAACCAGAAACTCTTGAGAATTGTTGAAAGCATTGAAATAACAGCGGGATAGATATGGCATCACCTCTACAGAATAACAATAGATCATCTGCAAAGCTCAGTTGAACTAGATTCATTTTGCTGCACTTGGGATGATAGCTGAAGTCTAGATTGTTTCTGAGAGTCTTCAATATTCTAGTCAAATACTCCATGGCTAAGACAAATAGGTAAGGAGATAAAGGATCCCCCTACCTTAAACCTTTCTTTCTTGGAATGGCTTTGTAGGCTAACCATTAATCATAATAGACAATGCGATTCGTGGTTCGGATGTTGTTTGAGGCATCGACCAAGTCCGCATTATGTTTTGGAACAGGTTGGTATAATTGGACGGGGTCCCGGGGGCCTCGGGTGGTTAATGGATCAAGTTGAGAGTTTAAAGAAGGCTGGAATTGCTGTCATCTGGTGTGATCCGCACCTGCGAGGATTTGGCCACAAGTGCGGCTAAGGGCACCATAGGTGTGATTTTGGGCTGGAGCGCAGGAGATTTGGGCGCACCTGTAGAAGTGCAGGTGCGGAAATCGGGCAGAATGTTTTAAAACAAGGATTTTGGTTCTTTTTTCTCATGGCTTAGGTGATTTTAGGAAAGCTTTAAGAGGGGAATTTCTTAATGCAATGTCAAGGTAAGTAACACCTTCATGCTCTAAGTCAAATAAAAATTATATGCATGGATTAGGCATGGAAATTGGTAGGAATTTGGGAAATTATTGAAGAAATCTAGAAAATAGAAATTTGACTTTTAGCCACGAACTGAGTAAGGCTATGGGTAGAATATATCTTTGAGAAATTTTGGATTTCGGGCACGTGGGCCCAAGGCATTTTGGTCATTTCACTAAGCAGGGTTGGGAAATTATATAATTTGGAATTGTTGCAAATATTAGAGTATATTTTCATTAGGTTGTCGTTGTTTGGATAGTTTTGGGGGCGTTGTGTGTCCGTTTGGAGTCATCGGAAGGGCTTGGAGGCCGGTTATGGAATCTCTGAGCGAGGTAAGTCTCCTTTCTAACTTTGTGAGAGGGAATCGTCCCCCTAGGTGAATTAATTAAGTATATGCTATTATCTTCGGGGGATACTGTCACGACCCAAACCAATGGGCCGCGACAGGCACCCAGTACCTTACCCAACCGAGTACCAATGTAACGTATCTTTCCTACTACACCATTACATACACATGACATACGGGCCTAATAGGCCAACATAATCCTTTATAAACTCAAAAAATAGGTCGGCCAGGTCGTACAATCCTTTATATAAACGACATATGTCTACAAGCTTCTATGAGTACACAAATGTCATAAAGGTCGAGACAGAGTCCCGCCATACCAAACAATACACGTCTAAATCATACTAACCGAACAAGCAACTTCGAAGAAAATGGAGTAAACCAACATCTTCCGCTGAGCTGATAGCCTACTTGGAGGGCTCTCGACCTGTCTATCGGGACCTGTGGGCATGAAACGCAGCGTCCCCAGACAAAAGGGACATCAGTACGAATAATGTACCGATTATGTAAGGCACATAAATAAATACACAAGAGACATGGACGACATATAAAGTACGTGACTCAACTTGTAAGTCTGAATAACTTTTGTAAATCATAAATTACTTTTAGTGTCATGCATATGTGTATGAATGTCATTTCGTGCATAGGTATATGTTTCATAACATCATCAGCCTCTGGGGGCATCCCATCATATCACATCGGCCACTGTGGGCAAAATCATCATCGTATACTAGCTGATCAGGTGGTGGTGCGTATATAACGTCATCACCTTTCCCATATCACATATACATATATATATATATATACATACATATATATATATATATATATATATGTGTATATAACGTCGTTTGAATATACATACATATATACGCGTACATAACACCGTTTGAACCATATTTCAGCCACTGTGGGCAACATCATCATATACCAGCTGATCATGTGGTGGTGTGTATTTAACGCCGTAACCTTTTCCCATATCCCATATACATATATTTACATATATACGCGTATATAACGCCATCTGGTCATGGGTCAATGCACATGTATGAAATGCATGAAAAGTACGTAATAATCTCAATATTCCTTCCGGATAAACTTTTCCAACTGTGTATTATTCTGAGACCCATGAATAGAAAATAATAATAATTCTCATGGGGAATCAAGAATATAGACACCCGTGCTATTTCTATGAGTAGAGTAATTTATAGAAACTGTGTATTTGCTCGTTTCTTCAGTATAATTTGGACCACGCCAAAAGAAAGAAGAGATAGCCTTAACATACCTAAAGTAGAAAATATCCGTATGATGTTCTTGAAAAAGGTTGCAAGAATTCACGTTTTGTTGAAGGCTTGGTAACGTTATGGTTATAAAATGGCTTAACGTTGGATTTTTTAGAGCTTTATCACTTGATGGCTAACATATTTGGATTGTAAGAATGTTAATGTTCTGATTGTAAGCATTTTGGTTGAAACAAATGGTTAAGTTCTTAAGTGTAGCAATGACTAATATATATTCTGATTGTAGTGTTCTTGAGAATGAAGTTGTTGGAACTCACGAGCATGCTAATGTCCCCACTTCTCATTATATTTATTTGTATGGAAAATTCATTGAATTGGCAAGAATATGACACCTAATCAAGGAATGACCCTTAGTCACTTCTTTATAAGGTGGCTAGCTGCCACGTTTTGGGGTGGGAATTATTAATTTTTATCTGCTTATTAGGTAATTAGATAGTGTCCCGTTATCCGGTAATTAACCAATTACCCGTATAATTAAGAATTATTTTCAATTACTTAAAAGTACTACACATTGTTAATATACTTTATATATCATATTATCAGTCATATGGTACCTTGTATGGTACTAGTCCATAATTATCGGGTATTATGACCCGTAATTTATTCCAAGTCGGCAACCTTAAACGAAACACGTTTTCTTTAATTCGGGTACCCTTTATCCTTGATGACACTTACTTATAGCTTGTTATAAATAGCACAAATACGTTAACGTCAAGATGATTTCTTAACTGAAGACGAAACTTTAATATACGAAATGCGGGATGTAACATCATTCCCCTCTTCGGAACATTCATCCTCGAATGTTGACTAGTGCTCTTACATTTTCATAGTCTATGTATTTCGAATACTTTATTACTCTCTTTGACATCTAGGCAGTTGTTCTGTGATTAAATCCAAAGGTTAGGACATTCCCCCCTTTAGGCCTCATTCTCACACTACGATTTATGGTCGGAGTCCTTCCAGTCTCGTAACTATTTCTACCTTCTATCATGCAGCCTCTACGACTCTGACCTTGTAAGTGCGCTTATGCGTCTCTTCCTTCCCTTTTTCCTCCAACTGTTAGCAAATTTCTAGGTCTTACTTGGTAAACATATACATAGCTCAATAAGATGTCTCTCTGGGCATCTATAGGTATACTGAAGTTCTTTGCTCGATACCTTGTAGAAATTGCGAATATTGCTATTTCTTATTTCATAGACCTGAATCTTTATCACATCTACGTAGGTCATATTATACCATAATTCTTACTTTGATTTATCATTACTGAGGTCTGCAACTAACTCCAGGTTACCCTCGTTGTTTATCATTAAGACTAATGGTCTAATTTTATCTCATATTGTTGAACTTTCATCCATTTATTGTTGATTCACCATCTACCACTGATAACTTGATCTCTTATGACACCTCCTCTAGGGCTCACGTTTCATCGGGGAACATCTAAAATGGTTAGACTGATCCATCTTTGGAGATATCATGCTTTCATAACTGTATCTCACAACATCCCCATTCGATTCACCTTGCGTAGGTATTTTAATCCTATCCAATTCATAAGACCCCTTTCTTTTCTTTGCCAGGTCATTACTCAATCGAAGACTCAAACGTCATCCTTCATCTATCACAATTACACCCTAATTCTAATTACTAGGGCATCATTCCATCTCTTCTAAATGCTATTAATCTTATATTTCTTTAAATTCATTCAGGTTATAGTGTGCTTTGTATAACTTAGAGAAACCATCTGCTCTTCTTGTTTCACGGGCTTAATCCCAAGGACTTATCCATTTTCATCACCTTCTCGCTTGCCTTCTTCTTATCCTTACTGTTGTCTTTCTAAAACCTTGTTGTTATTTCATACTTTAGCTTGCGATCGATTTCCTTATATGTTTCTGGAACATCAAACGAGACATCACACTATCTCTAACTCTTCTTTTACTTTCTAATTAGACCTTTCGGTACTTAGAAACCATAGGTCGGAAGGTATTCCGTTGATGACACCGCTATCATTCCTGGATACCGAATACCCATGCTTCTAGCCTTTTATCTGCAGTATGAACTATTCAAAACCTTTTGCTTTTGAGTATCTTGTACGTTGTTGACCTTTGCCTTACTTACCCTACAATCTCGCATTACATCATTCATCTCTTTCATAACCTCCCTTCCACATAGGTATGAGTCACATCCACAACTTGGAGCTTTATTATAACACTACAATCCGGTGGGAGCTTCATACTGACTCTTATGAAGCTGTTACCTTTCTAACTGGCTTTATCGTAGAGCTGTTATATACTATGGTTGTTGTACTATATTTCTTGAACCTCTGATATTAAGGCTGGTCCTGCAATGTTCTCGATCACTATTTCTGTAATTTGCTAGGTCCATTAATCAGACTCCTGATTTGCTTAGTTGATGCAACTCCTTAGTTTCCTCTTCCCTTTGATCAACCTTCATGTGGGCTTAATCTATCTTCCAATGTGAGGTTCATGGTATTAGCTATTACTTTAGTCCTTCATGGACGTTATAGGATATCCAGAATATAATCTCTTAACAATTCAATTCTTTGTCTATGACTTGGACTCAATCCTTCGTTTTAACTTATATTGGAGTCTTTTATGGTTGTATGATTATCAACATATGTATACTCCAAAATCACAAGTGCAATCATAACGTTACCAATTCTGGATCATTTATTGAATAGTTCCTTTCGTTCCTTCTCAACTTTCTTAAAACGTAAGCTATTACTTTTCTTGGTCTTCTGTCTCCTTGTTGTGTGCATACTTAGCTTATCTTAGTTCCCACGCATGCCGAAATTTTTGTGCAACTCATATTATCTCGAATATTTATTTTGACTTTACTTCTCGTTCTTTATCCACTGTAGGTGCAACTTTCTTTTGGAGTGCATACATTTTTGTAGTGCGACTGTTGTCACAATATTTCCTCTTTAGATCACTGTTGTTTGGTTGAAGCCTTCTTCCTTATTTACTCAGCTAGTATTTCACGGCAGTACTTAGGGAGGACCCTCTTACTCTTGTAAATCTGCGAACTTATTACGTCGTATACTCGACGGACCTTTTAATGTCCTTCCTTGCCTACAATTATCCGTAGTTTCTTACCTCTACGCTCTTGTGCTTGTAGGGTTACTTCTAAGCTACTATTTTGACGGTCTTCATAGTGGAACTCTCTTTATTCTGTAACACTCATATGGTACCTTTTAACTTCCCCAACTCCTATATGGATATATCTCAAAGATCATGATGTCATAACTTCGAGGCTGAATTTCCCATATTGAGTTTACTTTGTTTATCCTTCACGATCTGCTAACTCGACTGTAAACTCTTGTTTAGCCATAAATAGGTTCTTCTTGAATCAATTACTAACTACTCGTTGGCTCATTCTCATATCAATATTCCACGTAATCTTTCTTGGGTTATTTCCTTTTGTCTTAACTTATATCTCACACAGACTCCTTATCTATCAATAACATCTAGGATAGAGACTCCTTACTTCCTTTCCTTGACGTTGTGTTTGCCTAATGTTCCAGAATCGTGGCATATATGTAGGCTTTGAATAAGTGCAATCTCATCCCTTTTTTTATCATTTTTTTTTCGCATTCTTCCCTTACCATTCCATAATGACTAGAACCACTTAATTGTGACTTAATGCCACATCACTCCATATTCCCCTTTTAGGGGAGTACTAAGAGTTAAGGCTACGACGACTTACCTATATATGTTTTACCTCTTCATCTTTGGCATCCTTTCACATCATTGGTGATCCTTACTCGTCTTGCGGTAATCCTTTTGTACCAAGGATAACACAATTCCCTACTAGCGATGGTGACACTTAGTGTAATTGGCACGTGCAGTCCCTTAAGCTTAACTTTGCTCATATTGCTTACTTTAGGGGAGCGTCTTCCTGAATGACCATTCTCTGAATTTATCATGAATCTTCTTCTGTTGTCCACTATATTATCGAAGGAACGCAATCTGAAATTCTCATAATGCTGACTATTGTCAAATCACTCAACCCCTAATTCATGTTCAGTTTATCTTGTTTACTCTGGGATCTAACTCTTTCCTTCCGGTAATCATGTTAGAGTCACGAATGTATTTCTCGAAATGAGGATGTGAAGTTATGATCGATACTCTTTTGTTGCCTCAAGGCATGTCACCTCTTGTGTTTCCCTTCACTTGACTATAGACTTTGTAATACTATCATTTTGTTGATCTACCATTGTCAACCATGTACCACATTTTACTCATACTGCTTCATTAACTCTCTTCTTATTTTCCTGCGAAATTGTGTCTATTACTTTATTCAAAAAAAAACTCAAACAAAACATTCTTTTACTTTTAGCCCCTCTTACTCCATTCATTGGCTCCTTGAATTGACTACATTCTCTTTCTACCAGGGATAAGAGTCATTCTAAGGTAATATTTATCCCTTCTAGGCTTCTAGTGCTTATCTTTGTAGTACTCATATCTAGTTGTACTATTTTAGTGTGTACCATTGAGGTGTCTCAAAAGGAGATCCATTGCCACGTTTGCACTATCCTTCGGAAATGTCAACTAACTCTACCAATGCATCCATTATTTTGGGTTATTCTATCCCTAGCCAGATCCTGATAACTCGTCCATGTCTTAAACTATGTCTGGGCATAACTGAGATTGGTATGGATGATTGTACATACATCTGTCACTGTTGAAAGTAAATCAAAATGCTTATATCTCCCTTCCTGAATGGTAAATATTGATAATTTATTAACAGGGTACCTCGTACCCTTCTTCACCTTGATTCTTTTATTTGCTGAAACATGTGTCTTCCTTCCTATTATGTTATTCCTTTTTACCGTAAGAGTGGATAAGTATTCTTGCCTTAGGAATCCTTACCAAGGAGCTTACACACACATGATCCACTGAAGACCTTACGTTTATTCATCATAATTATGATGCAAAAATCGATTTCCTTTGACTCAACTCTTCCACGGATATATCTCTTACTAAGCATCTTTTTAGATGTAAGAATCGTTGTATTATGAATAAGATAGAGTTTAGGAATTTGAGTTCTTACAACTGAGCTCTACCACACGATCTAGAGTAAGAAGAAAGAGTGACAGTCCTAAATGCCCTGTAGCATCCTACTTATAAGTGTGGTACACGACACACCCATAAACAAGACTCTACTAGACACGGCTTATAGACTCCCTAAGACAGAACTGCTCTAATACCACTTTTGTCACGACCCAAACCAATGGGCCGCGACGAGCACCCGGTGCCTTACCCAATCGAGTACCAACATAACGTATCTTTCCTACTACATCATTACATACACATGACATATGGGCCTAATAGGCCAACGTAATCCTTTATAAACTCAAAACATAGGTCGGCCAGGACGTACAATCCTTTATATACACGACATATGTCTACAAGCCTCTAAGAGTACATAAATGTCATAAATGTCGGGATAGAGTCCCGCCATACCAAACAATACACGTCTAAATCATACTAACCAAACAAGCAACTCCGAAGCAAATGGAGTGCACCAACATTTTCTGTTGAGCTGATATCCTACTTGGAGGGCTCTCGACCTGTCTATCGGGACCTGCGTACATGAAATGCAGCATCCCTAGGCACAAGGGACGTCAGTACGAATAATGTACAGAGTATGTAAAGCACATAAATAACACAAGAGAAATGGATGACATATAGAGTACGTGACTCAACTTATAAGTATGAATAAATTTGTAAATCATAAATTGATTTTAGCGTCATGCATATGCGTATGAATGTCATGTCGTGCATAGGTATATGTTTCATAATATCATCAACCTCTGGGGCATCCCATCATATCATATCGGCCACTGTTGGCAAAATCATCACCGTATACCAGCTGATCAGGTGGTGCTGCGTATATAACGCCATAACCTTTTCCATATCCTATATACATATATATAAATACATATATACGTGTATATAACTCCGTTTGAACCATATTTCAACCACTGTGGGCAACATCATCATCATATACCAGCTGATCAGGTGGTGGTGCGTATATAATGCCGTAACTTTTCCCATATCCCCATATACATATATTTACATATATACGCGTATATAATGCTATCTGGTCATGGGTCAATGCACATGTATGAAATGCATGAAAAGTACGTAATAATCTCAATATTCCTTCCGGATAAACTTTTCCAACTGTGTATTATTCTGAGACCCATGAATAGAAAATAATAATAATTCTCATGGGGAATCAAGAATATAGACACCCCTGCTATTTCTATGAATAGAGTAATTTATAAAAACTGTGTATTTGCTCGTTTCTTCAGTATAAGTTGGACCATGCCAAAAAAAAAGAAGGAATAGCCTTAACATATCTGGAGTAGGAAATATCCGTATGATGTTCTTGAAAAAGGTTGCAAGAATTCACGTTTTGTTGAAGGCTTGGTAACGTTATGGTTATAAGATGGCTTAACGTTGGATTTTGCAGAGCTTTATCACTTGATGGTTAACATATTTGGATTGTAAGAACGCTACAGTTCTGATTGTAAGCATTTTTGTTGAAACAAATGGTTAAGTTCTTAAGTGTAAGAATGACTAATATATATTCTGATTGTAGTGTTCTTGAGAATGAAGTTGTTGGAACCACCAGCATGCTAATGTCCCCACTTCTCATTATATTTATTTGTATGGAAAATTCTTTGAATTGGCAAGAATATGACACCTAATCAAGGAATGACCCTTAGTCATTTCTTTATAAGGTGGCTAGCTGCCACGTTTTGGATTGGGAATTATTAATCTTTATCCGCTTATTAGATAATTAGGTAGTGTTTCGTTACCCGATAATTAACTAATTATCCGCATAATTAAGAATTTTTTTCCAATTACCTAAAAGTACTACTCATTTTTAATATGCTTTATATATCATATTATCGGCCATATGGTACCTTGTATGGTACTAGTCCATAATTATCGGGTATTATCGCATGACCCGTATTTTATCCCAAGTGGGCAACCTTCAACGAAACTCGTTTTATTTAATTTGGGTACCCTTTATCCTTCATGACACTTACTTATCGCTTGTTATAAATAGCACAAATACGTTAACATCAAGATGATTTGTTAACTGAGGACAAAACTTTAATATACGAAATGCGGGATGTAACAGCTACCTACGCACGAGGTGACGGGAGTCCGTGCGTGGCTATTATTATGCCATGTTCGGGTAGTCGAGAGCCCACTAGCATGCCTTATGTGTTATACCTGTGATCCTGCATGTAATATTAAACTGCTAATATAATCGAAATCGTAATTGAATATCTAAAGAAGAATAGAGTTTATTTTCTTAATCATTTAGAAAGAGAATTGATTCCCTCTGTGGATAATTGTATACCTGGTAGGGTTGTATTATGGAATATCATTAAACTTAACAAATGAGTTTCAAAACAAAGATTTAGGAGCTATATTTCGCGTCCCTTTAAAAAGAATTTTACCACTTTCCTGAGAAAAACTGCTTTCTTGACAAAATGGGGACTTATTGTGTGGACATGTGTAACTTCAGGTGCCTGAGTCGCATGGATGATTCGCGAGCAGGATGACCCTGTATTTGTGTGTATTCATATGAGCATTTGAGTCGCAGGTATGGTTCGCGAGAAGGATAGCCTTATTATTTTATGTATAACTGCATCGCATGATCGATCCGTGAGCGGGGCAGATAGATGCATCTATGGTTCGAGACGTTCAACCCTTCGGTAGTGCACAGTTTATTATTGTTGGTCCACGCCGTTCAACCCTCGGCATTGCTTGCGCATGATATTTGCTGCATAGTTTCTACGATTTTTGCCTGATTACTGGCCTGAAATTTTAAGTGTCAACTGAAATGACAGAGATTTAAAGTTATTAAAGATTTTTGGAAGAAGTTGTTCCTTCAGGTTAATTATTTGTTATTTGATCAAATCAACCATGTTGATTAATTGGTGTTAATATGACGAAGATTTAAAGTGTTAAATGTGGAAAGAGTTGATATTATTTATTCCTGAACTTAATAAATTTCCTATGATAATCATGCTTAGGGTCACACTTGAATAGTCTAAATTGACTTTTAGCAAATGTCTAATTTGACCTCCCGTCACTACCTCTCTGAGATTAGGCGGGCGACTTACTGAGTACACATTGTTTTTGTACTCATGCTACACTTGATGTGCATTTTATTGCACAGGTACTTTCATAGCAATGTGGAGGATTCAGAGACTTAGGCGAGATGCATCATCCGGAGGCGATCCGCAGCTGACAGACGTCTAACAGCCCTGTAGCCTCTCGAAGATAAGTACATACGTCTCCGTACCGATCCGCAAGACTATACTATACTTGCTCATGACACGCAAGACCTAAGGGAACCTAGCGCTCTGATACCATGTTGTCATGACTCAAAATCTACAACGGTAGTGATGGCGCCGGACGCCACCATCAGGAAAGCCAATCATTAAATAGTCGAAATAAATTCCTCTTTTAACATTTATGAAAAACCATTTCCCTTCACTTTATTACATATTAACTAAATAAACTCTGGTAAGTAAAACAATGGTTTGAATATCATATTTCAGCAAATATACCCCTACACATCCAGAACCCCGTGTCACAATTACATGAGTAATTTCTAAGAATTTATACAATCGTCACAAAGCCTGTCTGAAATATAAATTGGACAAGGAAATTTAAAATAAAAATAAATATAGTAAGAGGGAGACTCTGTCAGCTGCGGATCGCCTCCGGATGATGCATCTCGCCTAAGTCTCCGAATCCTCCACATTGCTATGAAAGTACCTGTGCAATAAAATGCACAGCAAGTGGAGCATGAGTACAAAAATAACGTGTCTCAGTAAGTCGCCCTCCTAACCTCAGGGAGGTAGTGACGAGAGGTCGAATTAGACACTCATTAAGGTCCATCAAATTAATTAACAGCATATGATGAGAACGATAGGCATGTAAAGGTAGTAAAGCAGCAATATATATAAGGCACTGAAATCCAAGTAAATACCGGAAATAAACAAACAGTTACCACTTCCTCATTTCCCCCCAAATATTTTAAATAAACAATTTCCTCTTTGTTTTCCCCCAAATATCTTATCACTTTAAAAATCCATGAAAAACATTTAACAATTTAGCATGCGCATACGGGATAAGGACAGCCGGCCTGAGCCGTCATAATAATCATCTTTGTGCACTGCCGAAGATCGAACGGCCCGTACCATAAGTGCACCTCTCAATATAGTAATCATGTATATGCACTGCCGAGGGTCGAATGGCCCGAACCATAAGTGCATTTTAAATCCGCCGTGGCGCACGGCCCGCTCCCATGAGAGTGGGAGAAATAACACTTCGCTCGCGGAATATAAATTGCGAAGCGGTCACATGCAGTCATGCACAATCAACAGTCTACCCCGAATACGTCGGGAAAACAAGTAACCAAGTAAATGAAAGATTTCTCTTTTAAAAACCACAAAATAGTATTTAAATCCTTTTTTTGAAATTCACTTGCCAAGTTTTTATAATGTTTAATAATACAACCTTATCTAGAAATACAATTGCCCGCGAAGGAAATCAATTCTCTTTTAGATGATTTAGAAAATAAACTCTAATCTGCCTTACTCATTCAATTACAATTACAATTATATTAGCTGTCTAATATCACAGACATGATCACGGGTACAACAGGTAAGGCAGGCTAGTGGGTCCTAGGCTACCCGAACATGGCATAATAGTAGCTACGCACGGACTCCCGTCACCTCGTGCGTACGTAGCCCCCGAAGATAATAGCATATACTTAATTAATTCACCTATGAGGACAATTCCCCTCACAAAGTTAGAAATGAGACTTACCTCGCTCTGAGATTCCATAACCGGCCTCCAAGCCCTTCCGATGACTCCAAACAGACGCACAACGCCCCGTAACTATCCAAACAACGACAACCCAATGAAATTATACTCTAATATTTGGAACAATTCTAAATTATATAATTTCCCAACCCCTCTTAGTGAAATGACCAAAATGCCCTTAGGCCCATGTGCCCGGAATCTGAAATTTCCCGAAGATACCGATGGACTTACTAACTCAAATATACAATTTACTCAAATATGCATGCTCAATTCGTGGCTAAGAATCCAATTTTCCATTTTCTAGGTTTCTTTAATATTTTCCAAATTCCTACCAATTTCCATGCCTAATCCATGCCTATCTTTCCTCCCTACCTGCGCTCCCGCAGGTGCGACCAATCTCCCGCACCTGCGGCTTTCCTCAACTTTAGCCCAAAAATCGCAGTTGCGCCCCATGTCCCGCATCTGCGACTTCGCAGGTGCAGAAATACCATCGCGCCTGCGTTCCCAGCCAAACCACCACTTTTTCGCACTTGCGGTGCCATAGCCGCACTTGCGGTGCCATAGCCGCACCTGCGGCCAAATCCTCGCATGTGCGGTCACACCAGATGACAACAAATTCCAGCCTTCTTCAAACTCTTAACTTGATCCGGTAAGCACCCGGAATCCACCCGAGACCCCGTCCAATTATACCAACCTGTTCCAAAACATAATGCGGACTTGCTCGAGGCCTCAAATCCCATCAAACAACATCGAAACCACGAATCGCACCCAAATCCTAACTTTATGAACTTAGAAATTTCCAACTTCTACATCTGATGCCGAAACCTATCAAATCACGTCCGATTGACCCCAAATTTTGCACACAAGTCATATTCGACATTACGGACCTGCTTCAACTTCCGGAATTGCATTCCGACCCCAATATCAAAATTCCTACTTCGGGTTGAATTTTTCAAAAACCTTCAAATTTCTATCTTTAGCCAAATGACTTCAAAATGACCTACGGACATCCAAATTCACTTCTGATCGCGACCCCGACTCCAAAATCACCATACGAAGCTATTCCCAAACTCAGAATCCCAAACGGACATCAACATCACTGAAATACGCTTCAAACCAAACTTAGGAAATTTCTTCAAAAATGCTGACTTCCACAATATATGCCGAAACGCTCCAAGTTATCCAAAACCCGATCCGGACATACGCCCAAGTACAAAATCATCATACGAACCTGCAAGAACCCTCAAATCCTGATTCTGAGATCGTTTACTAAATATTTCAATCTTAGTCTATTTCTCCAACTTAAGGCTTCTAAAGTGAGAATTTGTCTTTCCAACCAACTCTAAACTTTCCGAAATTCAATTCTGACCACGCCCACGGGTCGTAATACCTGAAACGAAGCTACACACAGCCTCAATCCGCTGAATGATGCACTAGAGCTCAAAACGACCGGTCGGGTCATTACAGCAATTAGATGATTAAATATATGCCAACAATTCTCCAATTTACTGAGCAATATGCCAAAGATTTTAATTCAATATATTTTGCACATATAAGCCCGGGTATGCACTCGTCACCTCGCGTACACAGCTTTTCATATTTCACAAATGGCACAGAAGACTCGATGCATAAGGGGTAATTCCCCCACTCGAGGTTAGACAAGACACTTACCTTTTTGATCTTATGCCGATATTCCAAATATCGCCTTCTTGCTTGAATTGACCTCCGGACCACTCAAATCTATCCAAATTAATTGTATAACTTCATTAAAATTCATCGGAAATAATTCCGGATGATAATACGTCGACTTAAATATTTATTCCAAAAAGTCAACAAAAGTCAACACGGAGTTCGCCTCTCAAAACCTGGCATAATTTGTACAAAATCCAAAGACCCATTCGGATACTAGTTCAACCATACCAATTTTATCGAATTCCAATAACAACCCGACCTCCAAATCTTAAATTTTCGTTTTTGAAAGATTTTGCAAAAATCTTGATTTCCTCCATTTAAATGATGAATAGAATCATGAATTTATGAAATATAAACACTTTAGGATATAGAACACGTACCCAAGTCAAAGTTGTTAAGAACTCTTCCAAAATCGCACAAAATCGAGCTCCAAAATCTCAATGGAAAATGACTAAGTGACTGCTTTTTGGTCCTTATGTTGCTGCCCAATTTCGCACATGCGGGCACTGTTCAGGCACCTGGGTCACTGTCCATGCACCTGCGCGGCACTGTTCACGCACCTGCGGCACTGTTCATGCTTCTGTGAAAAAAAAAGCAAGCTGCCCAGAAATTCCAGTAGCTTTTCTTCAAGTCCAAATTGATCTGCTAACCTTCCGAATTCCACTCGAGGCCCTCGTAACCTCAACCAAATATACCAACACATCCCAAAATACAATAAAAACTTAGTCAAGGTTTCAAACCATGTCAAACAACGCCGAAATTTTATATCGCGCATCAAATCAAATTATGAGTTTTCAAATCTTCCAACTTCTATATTTTGGGCCGAAACATATCAAATCAATCCGGAATGACTTCAAATTTTGCACACAAGTCATAAATAATGAAATGGAGCTATTCCGATTTCTGGAATCAAAATCTAACATCGTTATCGAAAATTCAACCTTCAGTAGGACTTTCCAAAATCTTCTATTTTCCATCTTTCGCCAAAATGCGTCGAATTATCTTACGGACTTCCAATCAAAATATGAGCATACTCCTTAGTCCAAAGTCATCATACGAAGCTATTGACGCCATCAAAATTTCTATCCGGGGTCATTTGCTCAAAAGTCAACTCCCCGGTCTACTCTTTCCATTTAAGCTTCTAAATAAGAATTATTCTTTTAATTAATTTCGAATCTTTCAAAAATCAAACTCGACCACACCAGAGGGTCATAATACATGTTGCGAAACTACTCGAGACCTTAAGTCACTGAACGAGTGTAAATTCTTAAAACGACAAGTCAGGTCGTTACAATGTACACTTCTATTTAGAGTAATTATCAGTACCTATAAGCTAATTGTAACTATTACACTTCTATGCTTAATGTAATTATCAATGAATTGCCTAATAAATTATTAATATTAATTAACAATACTGCTAATATATTTTACATGCTTTAGTTGTCAATTTAAGATAATTAAATAATTACCAACATTTGTCACGTATACCATTAATGAACTTCTACCTAGTGTATATTTATCAATGTACATGCTAGTGAATCACTAACATTACTTAAGGATATATTTTTAGTACACTTCTACTTAGTGTAATTATCAATCTACCAGCTAATTATAACTATTGCACTTTTATTTAGTGTAATTATCAATATATCGGGTATTAACATTACTTAACGATACCACTAATAAACCTCTACTTACTTTAATTATAAATTTAAAGATAAACAATCACTAACATTTCTCACAAATAGCATTAGTACACTTCCATTTAGTATATAATTATCAATATATAGGCTAATCAATCACTAGTGTTACTTATATAAGGATGCCACTAGTTCACTAATATTTAGTGTTATTACCAATGTATATAGGTTAATCAATCACCAACATTATTTACAGATATATTATTACACTTATCTTCGTGTAATTAACAATGTACAAGCAAAATACAACTAATATACCTTTACTTAGTATATTATCAATGTGTATGATAATCAATTATTAACGTTACTTAAGGACACCATTAATACACTTCTACTTACAGTAATTATAAATTTATAAGATAAGTCATCACTAATATTTCTTATGAAAATGACTAATAAACTTCTTTTTAGTGTGTAATTTTTAATGTATATGTTAATCAAAGTAGTTAAGGATCCTACAAATTCACTTTTACTTTGTGTAATTATAAGTTACTAAGATAATCACCACTATATTTTTAAGTAGTGTAATTACCATGAATACAGTTCCACTTAGTGTAATTTTCAATAAATAGGCTAATCAACTACTGAGATAATTAAGTAAATATTTACCGAGGGACTTACTAACGGCATCCCTCGCTATTGTGTTATAAAAAATAAAAAATAATTATGTATAAGATTATATATTTAAATTACTGACGGAAATTCATCGGTACTGTAAGAACAAAATTCAAAATATTATGTAAATGCAATAGTGATTGAGTGCCTTCAATAACTTTATTTTCTTTTTCATTTATTTTTTTAAATACACCGAGAGACATTGTCGGTTGATGCGTGGCTAGAATCCATAGTTTTAAGCATTATGTACCTTACACTTTATGTGCTTTTGTGATAAATTACAAATTTATAAGATAAGTCATCACTAATATTTCTTATGGAAATGACTAATAAACTTCTTTTTAGTGTGTAATTTTTAATGTATATGTTAATCAAAGTAGTTAAGGATCCTACAAATTCACTTTTACTTTGTGTAATTATAAGTTACTAAGATAATCACCACTATATTTTTAAGTAATGTAATTACCATGAATACAGTTCCACTTAGTGTAATTTTCAATAAATAGGCAAATCAACTACTGAGATAATTAAGTAAATATTTACCGAGGGACTTACTAACGGCCTCCCTCGCTATTGTGTTATAAAAAATAAAAAATAATTATGTATAAGATTATATATTTAAATTACTGACGGAAATCCATCGGTACTGTAAGAACAAAATTCAAAATATTATGTAAATGCAATAGTGATTGAGTGCCTTCAATAACTTTATTTTCTTTTTTATTTATTTTTTTAAATGCACCGAGAGACATTGTCGGTTGATGCGTGGCTAGAATCCATAGTTTTAAGCATTATGTACCTTACATTTTATGTGCTTTTGTGATAAAAATACACGTCATATGTGCATAATGGAGTCTATTTCATGTGTAGGTGAATTGGAGATGGAAGCCGAGCTAAATGGGTGCATAAACGGAAAAACTACGCTCAAGAGTCGAAAAGAAGTGACTCGGGCCATAGCCGGGCGTTTTGGCCCTAAAGCCAGCCATGCCCAGGCGTTAGTGGGGCGTTAGAGCCCAAACGCCAGCCATACCCAGGCGTTAGTTGGGTGTTAGAGCCCAAACGCCAGGCGTACCCATGCTATAGCTGGGCATTTGGGGCTTAACGTCTGGGGTCCCTGGTCCGGTCAATTCCGAGTTTTGAAGGTTTTAAGTGTTTCCCGATTTCAATAGAATTTCTCCTATACGTTTAGGGTTTGTCCCAAGCATATAAATAGACCCAAAAACACAACTTTAAAGGGAGGATGCCATTTTTGGATAAAAGAAACACACAAGATCATTGAGGAAACAAAGGATTATCAAGGTTCTTCATCTTATTCTAGTATTTTCCATTTATGCAACACTTATGCAATTTTTTGATTCTAGCATGAGTGGCTAAACACCCATTGCTCTAGGGTTGTGGTTTAGCCATGAATATTGTTATTTGACATTAACTTAACCTTGATTATAGTTCACTCAATATATGATTGTTTATTCAATTCTACATTTAATTGCTTAATTGTTTGGCCAGCAATTTGGTTCTATATCTATCTATGTTATGCTTGGGAAAACCGTATATAGACTAGAGAAGAATTGAAGAGAGCGTGATCTTAACCCTTCAGGGGGGCGAATTTGTGGTTAGGATAGGAATATACCTAGGCACCATGCTTAATTAAACATCGTAATCTTAGTATGTTTTAATAGATTAATTTCATAGGAATATAGGCGTTAATCTATTGAGAATAGGCGAGTAGTACTTTGGGACAAGGCTATGAGAGAAATTATCGATTAATTAGCAATCATGAGTGAATCATCTAGACAATGCTGACAATGCTCCCTTTCATATAATTCACTCATGAATCATGACAATGCTGACAATGCTCCCTTTCATATAATTCACTCATGACTGCTAATTAATCGATAATTGCTCTCATAGCCTTCTCCCGAAGTACTACTCGCTTATTCTTAATAGATTAACGCCTATATTCCTATGAAATTAATCTATTAGAATGCACTAAGATTACGATATTTAATTAAGCATGGTTCCTAGGTATATTCCTATCCTAACCACAAATCCGCTCCCCTGAAGGGTTAAGATCACGCTCTCTTCAATTCTTCTCTAATCTATATACGGCTTTCCCAAGCATAACATAGATAGTATATAGAACCTAATTGATGGCCAAACGAGTAAGCAATTAAACGCAGAATTGAAGAAACAACCATATATTGAGTGAACTATAATAAAGGTTAAGTTAATGTTGAATAACGATATTCATGGATAAATCACAACCCTAGAACAATGGGTGTTTAGCCACTCATGCTAGAATCAAACAATTGCATAAGTGTTGCATAAATGGAAAATACTAGAATAAGATGAAGAAAACTGATAATTCTTTGCTTCCTCAATGATCTTGTGTGTTTCTTCTCTCCAAAAATGGCATCCTCCCTTTAAAGTTGTGTTTTTGGGTCTATTTATATGTTTGGGACAAACCCTAAACGTGTAGGAGACTTCTATTCAAACCGGGAAACATTTAAAACCTTCAGAACTCGGAATTGACCGGACCAGGGACCCCAGGCGTTAAGCCCCAAACGCCCAGCTATAGCCTGGGTAGGCCTGGAATTGGGCTCTAACGCCCCACTAACGCCTGGGTATGGCTGGCGTTTGGGCTCTAATGCCCCACTAACGCCTGGTCATGGATGTCTTTAGGGCCAAAACGCCCGGCTATGGCCCGAGTCACTCCTTTTCGACTCCTGAGCGTATTTTTTCCATTTATGCACCCATTTAGCTCGGCTTCCATCTCCAATTCACCTAAACATAAAATAGTCTCCATTATGCACATATGACGTGTATTTTTATCACAAAAGCACATAAATGTAAGGTACATAATGCTTAAAACTATGGAGTCTAGCCACGCATCAACACCCCAAACTTAGACTCTTGCTCGTCCTCGAGCAATATCCTTCAACACGTACACATTTCATTAACAAGGAGTATTTTACTTTTCAATCACATATTACCCCTTAACTATGATCGATATCGGCAATGAAGTATGAACATAAAAAATTTCACATTCTTTCCCTTCTTTAAACATGCCCAAGTATAACAATTTAATCAATCACACGAATCAACCTAATTGCAACCACCCAACTTCAAGAGTCGACTTGCAACTACTAAGCCCTCTCAATTCCCGCACCTACCCAACAAGAAAATTAAAATATTACCAATCGTTCATGAGATCATGTTCCCTCACCAACAACAAAAGAGTGAATATAACTAGTCCTCACATTCATATATGCTTTTGAACATTATTTAAGGACATCACACAATTGAACAAATTCACTCACTCTCATAAAGAATTCATATGCGTCCCGTGATCGTACCATAAGCTTGCCCGTAGTGTAGATCTCCACTAATTCAAGTTAGCCAAATCTAGGATGAATTAGGACTTTTAAGGTTGTAATGTAGGCTAAGGGATGGGTAGGATATATTTAGGAATAGTGACTAACCCTCCTAAGCACTTTAATACACTAGCTTCACAAATCAACACATATTCTTCTCAACCAATTCCCTTGCCACAATTCATATTCAACATAGCCCTTTTTCAATTAAGCACTTCTATACTTTCACTAGCACAAATTAATAAAAATTGGAGGTGTGTATCTTTTTGTACATACTTTTACTATCATTTTTTTTTCTTTCTTTCCTACACACACTCCATACATGAAGATTCAATGGCTAGTGACTTTTTGAATACAATTTTTTTTTTGTGCACTAACAGGCCTTTCCATGGCTCCACTCAATAGTTAATCCCCAATATCTCACCTTACTTCTTTTAGCGACTAAGTACCTTGGGAGGAAAAGGTGCAAAAATCTCAATTTCAGAACAAAATAAGGGTACGGCTTGTAATGTGGGTACCAAAGAAAAGGTCAAACGGCTCAAAGGGGCTAGCAATGGAAAATGTAATTCTATTGTGACAAGCACATCCTTGATCAAGCAAGAAAATTCCTACGTCATCCCTTAGATTAGCATAACTTACAATTTCGCTTCAATTAACACACATGACAAGTTCTAGACTACACAGGATAGCATAGAAAATCACTAAACCTCACTCACACATTGCACATGACTCAATCACAACGGTTTTTTTCAACTCTCAAGTCAAGCAAGCACACAAAATTGAGAGAATTAAGCACTATCGCACTATGTAGCATACAAGTCACACAACTGAGCTAAGGCATCACAAAATAGGCTATTTCTTTTTTTCCCAGGCATCACATGTCAAACCAAATATAAGGGAAAGCAACATGTATGTCATAACCTAATATGTCGGCATCAAACATGTCATAGGGTATTTCAGAGTAACTCAGTTTCTTCCTAACTACTCTAAAAAAACAAAAATAATTTAAAGTAGCCGGTTCAAGTTACACCCTTGGAAAAGAACCATGGGCCAAAGAAAAACCAAGGGGGAATTACTACACTACCTAAAACAAAAAATCTTTTTGGTATTTTCTTTAGACTTACTTCCCTCAGGAGAACTGTCTAGGAGATCCATCGTCGGTAAAAGTCCACATATTTATATATATATATATATATAAAAACAAAAAACAACTACAAGACTTAAAAGAAAAATCATTTACTATGATGAATACAAAACTACAACACGACACCACATATGGTACAACAATTCCACAATATGTATGTATAACACCCCACACTTAATTCATGCACTGTCCTTAGTGCATCATATATAGACAAAAAAAGTAATAGAATCAAGCTACAAGAACTCCCTGATCATTCAGCATCCTCATTATCTGACGCTCTTCATTCTTCCTCATGCACATCTTCTTCATCATCTTCCTCATCTGAGTGCATCGGCTCTGCATCAGAATCGTCAGGTGTGTTGATATCCTCATCATCTGGGAGCATGTATCCCTCACCCGCTCCAATCATCTGCTGAGCGTGAGCATTGAGCGGGTATCTCTGATCCAACTCATCTCTCTCCTCAACTGACGTTCGCCGACCTCCTATTCGCAACTACAAATCCATCATCCCATAAAGATGGGCCATGAAGCTATCATCCCGCACATTGCGCTCTGCAGTGTTCAGTGAAGACTCTTCCTTCAGTCCTAAGCCAGTGATATCAGTCTCTCGTGCGAGTTGATCAATGGTATGGTCAAAGTTTGGATCAACCGCTACATTCTCATTTAGCAGGAACTGAGTCAGGAAATTTGGGAATGGTATTTGATCAATTCTATTGTTGGAACGCACCAACCCCATTTGATAGCGCATCAGATGGCCCACATTCACTCTCTGCCCCGTCATGAGGAAGTAGAGCACACAAATCCTCTATCGGCTGATTAAGGTGTCATGATTGCATGGTAGTATCCGTGCATGAATCACTTTAAGCCACACCTGGGTTTCAGCCTTCATTTTCTTCTTGGGAAACCTTTTATGGAGATTTGTGGCTCTATCCCGAATCCAAGCAGCCCTGGACTCAACCCCACACAGTGTGTGCCTCACCTCTCTATAGTTGGTATGGCGGATGAATTGCTCTAGAAGCTCCACCGGAACATTAGGTGCACCTAGAAAATCGCATATGGCCTTGGACGAAAAATCCACCATGTGACCACGAATTGGAACCAATCCGTCCTTGTCCTTAGGGTCAACCCTGAATAGAATTCCCGGACTAAGTTAAGGTTGATGTGACCATTGTGCCTGAACACGTATCCCAAACCCAACTCATGGATTCTCCTCCAAATCGCTGGGAATTTGGTTCTCAGACTCCCTTCCTTAATGGCCCCTTCAGGGTGAACATGCTTTGGCTTACAGCGTGCATACCATTTCCTGTATTGTACTGGTATGATGTTGATACCATATTCCCATTGACCAACGGGCTGCTGTCTCATAGCAGCGACAGCAGCTACTGCTTCCTCACCAGTCATACTGGAAGTAGCATCTCCCCCTTTTCTTTTCTTCTGAGGTGGTGGGGGTTTTGCTTTGCTTTTCGCTGGGGCCAAAGACGTGGCCTTTCCTTTGCTTGTGGCTCTTCTGGGTAGCATCGTTTTTCCCTACACAAATGATCAGTAGTTAGGGGGTGTCACAACGTGTGTACTATAATATTTTCCAATTTTCCAAGGTTACTCAGACTTCACCTTGGAACGTTTACGAACAATTTGACACATACGGCTTCTCGTGAGCCTCTTCACACTTAAAATTTCATGGAGTTCACGAAGCATGACACTAGTGGTTAGTTTCCCGGAGACTCGGGCTCCAAATGGGATATGTATTGCCATTGGGGAATTACATCGAGCACTTGGCTAGCACAACTGCCATGGGAGCTCTTATGGACTTGAGGGACTTCCTTATGTACCCAAATCTGGTTGGGGTTCCATAATACCACTTAGCTATACATTTTCAGCCCATTCGTAAAGGGTTCGGGGATTGGGATTCACAACATAATATAATATGACCATGAATTGCATAAACCCATAAAGAATTACCATGAATCAAGGCTACACCTTTAATAATTCTAATACCCAGTTCGAAGTAACAAAGGGTAGGGATAAAATCATACCTCAACGCTTGATGTGTGTTTGCCGGATGAAGTGCACCACGAAATCGAAATTGTGCAGATTTGTGTGTGCTGTGAACTTGTTGTGTGGGTGAAGATGTGTGTGTTAATCTATGTGTTTTGGTGTGAGTGTGCGAGAAAATAGGTGTTGGTGGTGTTCTTGGGAGTAAACCCTTTCTTGAGAGAGAGTTGGGATATGAAAAAAATAAGAAGTGGAACATACCTGGCATTTGGTGTGTGTTTTAGTCATAAATCCCGGGCACCCTGGCGTTAGCCAGGCGTTAGAGCTTAAAAGCCCAGACCAACCTGGCATTATCCAGGCGTTAGCCAGGCATTAGGGGCTTATCGCACAGTGCCCCATGGCTTTAGCCTCACCTTCCGTCATGCTAGCACACCGCTCCTTTCACCCGAATGCACTCACAAGCTCGTTAGTACCTATAATTACAAAAACTACTTCTAGTTATGCTAAGATTTAACTAAGCATTGGGTTGCCTCCCAATAGGCGCCTTAGTTTACATCGTGGCACGATGATTACAACAAGTCAATAGGTTTCCTCCTATGAAGCGCTTGATTTAACGTTGCGACACGACGCAGAATCTCGCCTCACTCATCAGCGAGCACGACTTTGGTCTTTTACTATTTATGGTACCACCCCAATAGTGTTTGACTCTATGTCCATTCACTAAAACTTTTCTTTCACCATGTATAGCTCGCAACTCAAGTGCACCATATAGGGTGACTCTCACTATCTCAAATGGGCCTAACCATCTCGATTTCAGCTTCCCAGGAAACAGTCTAAGCCTAGAATTGAATAATAATGCATGTTGGCCTGGCTCAAAATGACGCGGATTTATATGTTTGTCATGCTATCTCTTGGTCTTTTCTTTGTAAAGTTTGGCATTTTCGTATGCGTGTAACCTGAACTCATCCAATTCATCCAACTGCAACAATCTTTTCTCGCCCGTGGCTTCAAGGTTCATGTTTAGCTTCTTGATGGTCCAATATGCCTTGTGTTCAAGCTCTACGGGCAAGTGACATTCCTTCCCATAGACCAGCTTGTACGGTGATGCCCCAATTGGTGTTTTTTACGCTGTTCTGTATGACCATAAGGCATCATCTAACTTAGCAGCCCAATATTTCCTGTTCACGCTCACCGTTTTCTCTAGTATTTGCTTGATTTCTCTATTGGATACCTCTGCTTGTCCACTAGTTTAAGGGTGATATGCTGTTGCAACTCAATGACGGACCCCATATTTAGCTAAAAGGTTATTCAACAACCGATGCCAAAATGGGTTCCTTCATCACTAATCAAGACCCGTGGAGTACCAAATCTGGAGAATATATTCTTCTTCACAAATGCAGCGACAACCATGGCATCATTCGTCGGCAATGCAATTGCCTCCACCCATTTTCGACACGTAGTCAACTGCCAGCAAAATGTATTTATTTCCCCTTGATGATGGGAATGGACCCATAAAGTCTATCCCCCATACATCAAAAATCTTTACCTCCAAGATATTATTCAAAGGCATCTCGTGCTTCCTTGTTATCGTTCATGTTCTCTGGCACTGGTCACACTTCTTAACAAATATGTGGGCATATTTGTATTGTGTTGGCCAAAAGAAACCAGATTGTAGCACTTTCGCTGATGTTCGATCACCACCATGATGGCCTCCATATGATGATGCATGACAATCATACAACACCCGTTCCACTTCTATATCAGGAATACATTTCCTCATTAACTGATCACCACATTCTTTGTACAGGTAGGGCTCATCCCAGTAGTAAAATTTCACATCGCGTAAGAACCTCTTCCTTGCTTCAGATTCTATTTTCGGAGGAAGTACCCCACTCACCAGATAATTCACATAATCGGCATACCACGGAGGAGTGTCTTGGGTTATAGCAAAAAGTTGCTCATCAGGAAAGACTTCGTTAATATCTCCACCCTCCTCAGCATGATCATGATTTTCTAGCCTTGACATATGGTCAGCTACTTGGTTATCAGTGCCCTTTCGGTCTCTTATCTCCACATCAAATTCCTGCAACAATAAAACCCAGCACATCAATCTAGCTTTAGATTATTTCTTTGTAAATAAATACCTGATTGCTGCGTGATCTGTGTGGACAATAACTTTCGTGCCCACCAAGTATGCCCGGAATTTTTCAAAGGCCCACACCACAGTTAACAACTCCTTTTCAGTGGTGTTGTAATTCTGTTATGCATCATCTAGGGTCTTACTTTCATAGTAGATGGAATAAAACACCTTGTCTTTTCTTTGGCCTAGCATTGCCCCAATTGCATGGTCACTTGCATCACACATAAGTTCAAATGGTACTGACCGATCAGGTGCAACAATTACGGGGGCAGCTACCAATTTCATCTTGAGCTCCTCAAGTTCCTTCAGGCTGGGTGCATCAAAAGTGAACTTGACATCTTTTTCAGCAACCTACACAACGGAGTAGCAATTTTAGAAAAATATTTAATAAAGCGCCTATAAAATCCTGCGTGTCCCAAGAAACTCCGGATGCCCTTCACTGAAATTGTGGAGATAGTTTTTCAACTGCCTCCACTTTTGCCTTATCAACTTCGATGCCACTTTTAGATACTCTATGAACCAAAACTATGCCTTCATGCACCATAAAGTGACACTTCTCCCAATTTAACACTAGATTTGTTTCTTCACAACAGGCCGACACCATGCTCAGATTTTTCAAGCAATCATCATAAGATGACCCAAAGACTGAGAAGTCATCCATGAATACCTCTAGGAATTTTTCCACCATGTTAGTAAAAATAGCCATCATGCATCTCTGGAAGGTGGCTGGTGTATTGCAAAGACCAAATGGCACTCGCTTGAAGGCGAAGGTGCCATAAGGGCAAGTAAACGTGGTTTTCTCCTGATCCTCTAGGCATATGAAAATTTGATTGTAACCTGAGTACCTATCAAGAAAGAAATAATATTCATGCGATGTTAATCTGTCCAGCATTTGGTCAATGAATGGGAGTGGAAAATGATCCTTGCGAGTTTCTTTGTTGAGCCTTCGATAATCAATGCAAACTCTCCAACCTGTAACAGTGCGGGTAGGAATTATCTCATTCTTCTCATTCTCAATCACGGTCATCCCTCTTTTTTTGGGCACACATTGAACTAGGCTCACCCAGTGGCTGTCAGAAATAGGGAAAATGATACCTGCATCTAGCAATTTTATTACTTCTTTCTTCACCAGTTCTTTCATGATGGTATTTAGCCTTCTTTGCTGCTCAACACCCCGGCGATGTCCATCTTCCAAAAAGATTTTATGCATACAAAATGATGGGCTGATTCCTTTAATATCTGCAATGGTCCATCCAATTGCCTTTTTGTGCTCACGAAGTACCCTAAGAAATTTCTGTTCTTGTGTATTGGTCAGGCTGGATGAGATGATCATGGGCAATGTCTTAGAGTTCCCCAAATAAGCATAGCGTAAATGTGCTGGAAGAGGTTTGAGTTCCAGCTTGGGAGCCTCTTCAATAGATGGCTTAGGAGGGATTAGAGTAACAGGCTTGTTAAACTCTTCAAATTTCCTAGCCCGTGGAGGCAACTGCAAGATACTTCAAAAGATTTCTCAATGTCTCCCCTTATTTCATCCCCACAGTCTTCTTCATCCCCAACTAACACTTGCTCAAGAGGGTCAACAGGACTCATGTATGGAACCATTGACTCCGATTTGCTTTCCACTACAGTAATCATGGATACCTCTTCATAGTGGATAGGTAACTTGAGTGCCTTATAAACATTAAACACCTCCACTCGATCACCAACTCGCATTGTCATCTTCCTTTCACACACATCGATGATAGATCGGTCAGTAGCTAGGAATGGACGCCCCAAAATAAATAGGACTTCCTGATCAGGCTCATAGTCCAAGATAATGAAATCAACTAGGAATATGAAGGAACCCACCTGAACCAGCACATGTTCAATTATTCCCTCAGGATGAGCAAGGGAGCGATCAACCAATTGTAAAATCAATGTTGTTGGGTGTGGTTCACCCAACCCCAATTGCTTGAACACAAATAGCGGCATCAAATTAATACTTGCCCCAAGATCGCACAATGCTCGCTCGACTGCATGCTTACCAATTGAGATTTGGATAGTAAAACTACCCGGATATTTTAATTGTGAGGTAGCTTGCTTTGAATTCTTGAGCTCACTTCCTCCGTGAGTGCCATGGTTTCGAACTCAATCAGCCTCCGTTTATTGGCCACAATGTCCTTGATGTATTTAGCATATTTGGGAACCTCATGCAGAATGTCTACCAGTGGAATATTGATTTGTACCTGATTCAAGAGGTCAAGAAACTTTTTGTATGCGGCATTATCTTTCACCTTTTGCAACCTTTGAGGGAATGGAGGGGGTGGCCTCGCAACAATTGGTGGGGGTTGCTCAGCCACCACCTCCTTTGCTGCCTTATCTGATTCTTTCGGGTTGTCTGATGTTGATTCAATAGTGGTTGGTTCCTCATCAAAAGTTACCTGCTTCCTCTTCTTGGACTGAACTTCTTCCAATTGCTTCCCATTCCTGAATGATATAGCATTAACAGATTCTTTAGGATTAGCTTTAATGTCACTTGGAAGAGCCCCCGTTGGTCGGGTATTTTGAGAACTGTCGAGTTGCCCCACTTGACGTTCTAAGTTTCTCATCGCTACAGTCTGGGCTTGGTGATCAACCATTATTTTCTGATTGAAAGCAAGTTGTTCATTCATCATTCTCTTCATAATCTCCTCAAGGCTTACTGATGGTTCAGCCTGAGGTGGTTTGTACTGCTATTGAGGTGCTAGATGCATGTAGTTATGCTGAGTGCTTTGATTTCCACCCCAAGAGAAGTTTGGGTAGTTTCACTAGTTGGGGTTATAGTGTTTCCATATTGATTTTCTTGTCCCCTATTCACGTTACCCACAAAGTAGACAGACTCTAGATTAACTGGGCATAAATCACTCGAATTTCCCTCTCCACAGACTTCACAAAATACATGAATTTGTTGCACTGGTTGGGCCTGTTGCACTGGTTGAGATTGTTGCTTGTTAATGATCAGGTTCATCTGATTGACTTGGTTAGTCAATGTGGAAATCTAAGCTGACAATGCTGAGACCACATCTAGTTCAAGAACCCCTGGTGACTTTTGAACCACATTTCTCCCCATCTCACCTTGCCAGTCTGGATTGCTTTTGGAGAATTTATTCAGTAATGCAAATATTTCATCATAATTCTTCTCCAACACCTGACCTCCAACTGCTGCATCTACCATAATTTTTGTTTGCGGATGGAGTCCCTCAATGAAAGTGTGAACAAACACCTCGTTTGTCTGATTGTGATGAGGACAGTCTCTGAGTAGCCCCTTGAATCTTTCCCATACGGAATATAACGATTCACCTGTTTTCTGTATAAAGGAGAGTATCTCACTCCTGATCTTTGCAGTCTTTCCTGAAGGGAAGAACCTTGCCAGAAATTTTCTCGCCAGATTGTTCCATGTTGTGATAGAATTAGCTGGTTCTGCCTTCAGCCATCGCTTTGCTTCTCCCAATATAGAGAATGGGAAAAGCGTGACCCTCACATAATCTGGCGTGACCCCGTTAGTGATATAAGTATCACTAATCTCCAAAAAGTTCAGAATGTGATGTTGTGGATACTCGTGTGGAAGACCCAAAAACTGCCCGTTTGCATAAAGTAGTTGGATCATGCTCTGTTTCAGCTCAAAATTCCCAGTGATTCTGGGCTTCACGATGCTGGAGGTGACATTAGCAATACTAGGCATTGCCACCTCCTGAACATCCATGTGTTGTTCCTCTGCCATGTTCACATGAAATCGGATGAAGTCCTGAATATTGTCTGTATCTCTTGCTTCTCACAATCTCCTGTGAAATGATCTCTCAGGTTCGGGGTCGAAGCCATCAAGTCTATCCTGGCTTCTGACCCTATGCATTCACTCGAAGTTCCTGAGATTAGAGCAAAAATCACGTGACGTTAGACTCGATGAAATAAACAATTAAACTAGTAACTAAAAAGTAGTCTATATTCAAGTCCCCCGCAACGGTGCCAAAAACTTGTTGGTCCCAAAACGCACACGCAAGTATACGTGGTCGTAGCAAGTAATATAATGTTAAATTGAATGTCGAACCCACAGGGACTTGTGTAAACTACCTGCTGAATCACTCTAATTGTTATTTAATCGACCCAAAACAAAATCTAGGAATGTAACTAATTTATGCTACGATTCTATGAACTAACTAATTTTCAAGTAACAAGAATATTGTTGTTGTGTATTCAGTAGAGACAAATATTCCAGGGTTGTGATCAATTCACCACTCGTATTGCATTCTAATTAACTCTCCCTGTCATATAATTCACTCATGATTGCTAATTAATCGATAATTGCTCTCATAGCCTTCTCACGAAGTACTACTCGCCTATTCTCAATAGATTAACGCCTATATTCCCATGAAATTAATCTATTAGAACGCACTAGATTACGATGTTTAATTAAGCATGGTGCCTAGGTATATTCCTATCCTAACCACAAATTCTCTCCCCTGAAGGGTTAAGATAACGCTCTCTTCAATTTTTCTTTAATCTATATACCGCTTTCCCAAGCATAACATAGATAGTATATAGAACCAAATTGTTGGCCAAACAATTAAGCAATTAAACGCAGAATTGAAGAAAGCGTGATCTTAACCCTTCAGGGGAGCGAATTTGTGGTTAGGATAGGAATATACCTAGGAACCATGCTTAATTAAATATCGTAATCTTAGTGTCTTCTAATAGATTAATTTCATAGGAATATAGGCGTTAATCTATTGAGAATAGGCGAGTAGTACTTCGGGAGAAGGCGATGATACCAATTATCGATTAATTAGCAATCATGAGTGAATTATATGAAAGGGAGAGTTAATTAGAATGCAATACGAGTGGTGAATTGATCACAACCCTGGAATATTTGTCTCTACTAAATACACAACAACAATATTCTTGTCACTTGATAATTAGTTAGTTCATAGAATCATAGTATAAATTAGTTACATTCCTGGATTTTGTTTTGGCTCGATTAAATAACAATTAGAGTGATTCAGCAAGTAGTTTACGCAAGTCCTTATGGGTTCGACATTCGATTTAACATTATATTACTTGCTACGACCATGTATACTTGCGTGTGCGTATTGGGACCAACAAATTTTTGGTTCCAAATTTAAATGTAAGGATACGACCGGTCGTTTTGATCCCTAGCACATCATTCAGTGGTTCGAGGCCATGAGAAGCTTCACTTAAGGTATTATGACTTGTACGTGTGGTGGAAATTGAATTTAGGGGAGTTCGGAGTTTATTTGGAAAGAAATTTCTTATTTCGGAAGCTTTAAGTTGGAAGAATTGACTAAGGTTTAATGTTTGAGTAAAAGACCTCGAAATCGAAATTTTTTAAGTTCCAACAGGTTCGTATGATGATTTTAGACTTGGGCGTATATCCGGATCAAGTTTTGGATGACCCAGGAGCGTTTCTGCACCTATTGCGGAAAGTTGGTATTTTAGAAGGATTTCATAAATTTGGGTTGAAGTGTATTTTAATGTTATCAATGTCTGTTTGCGATTTCAAGTCTGGGAATAGCTTCGTATGCTGATACTGGTCTTAGGAGCGCATCCGAGTGTGGATTTGGAGGTTCGTAGGTCATTTTTGGGTCTTTTGGCGAAAGTTGTAATTTGAAGGTTTTTAGGAAGTTTGACCAGTAGTGGACCTTTTGATATCAGGGTCGGATTCCGATTCCAGAAGTTGGAGTGGATCTGTAATGTCAAATGTGACTTGTGTGCAAAATTTGAGATCAATCAGACGTGATTGTGTAAGTTTCGGCATAGAATGTAAAAATTTGAAGTTTTAAAGTTCATTAAACTTGAATTGGGGTAAAATTCATGGTTTCGATGTTGTTTGGTAGGATTTGAGGCCTCGACTAAGTTCGTATGATGTTTTAGGACTTGTTGGTCTATTTGGTTGAGGTCCTGTGAGCCTCGAGTGTGTTTCGGGTATGTTTCAGGTGTTATTTGATTATTTTGAGCTACTTTAGATGATGCTTTTCTGATGTCTGGTGTAGTTCTTCGCGTTCATGAAGAGCCTCTCACGTTCGTGAAGAGGGATTTTGCTGCTGGGACTCTGTTCATCGCGTTCGCGAAGAGATTCTCGCATTCGCGAAGAAGGAAATTATGTTATCTATCATCCAACTTTGGAAGCTTATATCTTTCAATCTATAAAGAATTTGGAGATGATCCAAAAACAAACATTGTCGTCCTTTATGTCTAGGTTTCAAAAAGTCAAACCATTTGTTATTTGGAGTGGTGAAGAAAAAGTTATAGTTGATACAGTACAGGATGTCCGAGAAGATGTTTGGAAATCACGAAAAAGAAATTTGTGTTGCACAGGGCTGACTTTGGAAAATTATATCTCAAAATCTATAAGAAATTAGGAGATGGCCAAAAGATGAAAGTTAGATATTGGTATCTAGTTTTCACAAAGTTAAATCATTTGTCATTGGGAGCTTTAAACAAAAAGGCATGACCATTATACTAGAGGCTATCTGAGAAGAGTTTGGAAATGGCTTTTGAGAATTTTGTGCATCGCGAATGCGATGGGAGGCTCGCAAACATGAAGAAGTGTCTCCTGGGCAGTGTATAAGTTTGCAAAAATGGGTTTGGCTCATTTCATCTCATTTTCTCAATGGGAGCCGACCTAGGAGCGATTTTGGAGCTCCATCTTCATCATCTATGGCAACTTAAGTGATTCCTACCTATTTCAAGTTAAATACTTAGATTATATAAATATTTTAACATGGAATCATGGGAAAAATTGTGAAAATTTTGTGGTAAAATTGGTATTTTTGAATTTTGACCATGAATTTGGGTATGGAATTGAGAATAATTCATATATTTGAGTTCGTAAAGTTATGGGTAATGTTTATCTTCGAAAATTTTTGGAATCCGGGCACGTGAGCCTGAGGGTTGCCTTATCGGCTTTTCGAGAAGAGATTGGAATTTGTCTAAATTGATTCGTTATGAGTATTAGAGTATATTTTTATTGGTTTGCACATTGTTTGACTAGTTTTGGAGCGACGGGCATCTGTTTGAGGTATTATAGGGCTTTGGAGTCGGTTATGTAATTTCAGAGCGAGGTAAGTCTCCTGTCTAACTCTGTGAGGAGGGAAACTACCCCTAGTTGATATATTTAATGTGTGAAACTTGTTGCGGGGACTACATACACACGAGGTGACGAGAGTCCGTACGTAGTTAGATTCATGTTATTATCCGGGTAGACTTAGGTTCACATCATGTTGTACTTGTACAATAGGGATTATCCTTGCTCGTTTAATTCTTTAATTTCGCATTATGACTTGAGACTAGAGATGCGTAGAGTGATAGACTTGTTATTGTAGAGTTTTTGCGAGTTTTATGATTTGCCACGGAATAATGGTGTTCTTCTTACGGATTTCTCGCGCGTTATGCGTTGTCATCGAATAATTTTCCTTAAAAATTATAACTCACATGTTCATTCATGAGTAGGGGTCAAAGACCCGTTTAAGCTTCTTATTCTAATGAGATTAGGTCGTTCGCCTCGGTAGTATTTATGTACCACACTCTCATGGGATCGGGTTGTTCACCTCGACAGTTTAATATATGCATCTATGGTTCGTGCCGTTCGACCCTCGGAGTGCATAGTTTAAATTCTTATGTTGGATCGGACCGTACGCCTCAACATTTATATAAAAATATCATCATGGAATCGTGCGTAATATTTGGCAAGAATCCAGAGTATCTGTGAGTTTTTCCGTGATTCGAATTATAACAACCTATTTGGTGAGGTCCATTATACATATACATACATATATATATATATATATATATATATATATGTGTGTGTGTGTGTGTGTGTGTGTGTGTACGCGCGCGCGCGCGCGCGCTCTCCGGTTGAGGAGGAATTTGCTACATAAGAGTTATAGTTTATTGTAATGAGGATAATTGTACCACATGTTTACACTTGTTTATTTCATTTATTTACTCTGCCTCATATTTGTTCACCTCCTTACTGTATCTGATATTATTGGACCACTAGTGAGTGTCGATGTCGATCCCTCGTTAGTACTCCTCCGGGGTTAGGCTAGATACTTACTGGGTACACGTGGATTTACGTACTCATACTACACTTCTAGACATTTTTGTGCAGGTACCTTTATGTCCGGTGGTCCTTTGGGCACGGAGGTACGGATAATGTCGGGACTTGCCGCAAGCTGCATTTCAGGTTACGATTCGCAGCCAGCAGAGTCTCCTCCAGAGTTATTTTTTCCTGTCCTATTTGTATTCCGGACTGATGTTGTATTTTGTTTCACTTCCTAGTTAATGCTCATGCACTCGAGTTTTGGGATGGTTTTGGGTTGTTTCGTATTAAAGCTGTAAAAATATTGCCATTCAATTGTAAATTTCATCTCTTACATATTAATCGAAGGAAATTATGATTTCAAAAGTACTAAACTGAGTAATGAAGTTAATTATTTAATTGTTAGCTTCCCTGATATTAGTGTTAGGCGCCACCACGACATTTAATGGATTTTGGGTAGTGACATCAAAATTATAAATACAAAATGTTGCGAGAGAGTCCGTCGGTATTACAACCAATTAAATTTTGACCAGTCAAAGTATCATTATTTATCGAGAGTTGTTCGTCGGTAATTCTTTTTAAAAAAATAAAAATTAAAAAGTTCAAAAGTATCGAGGGATTCCGACAGAAAATCCCTCGGAATGGCAACGGAAAAAAGTCCGTTGGTACTGCTGCATCGGTAAACAGCTGTTTTTAGTAGTGCGATCAACACCTATTCTTCGAGTGCAATATGGCAGCTAAAATATGGCAGCAAATTCTAAAATGGCAAGGTATTAAAAGAGTTGTATTGGGGTGGAATGAGGAGATATCATGGGCAGTAAGCAATGCAAATGGTAAATGTGGAAAAACTGAAATCTATAGGACGGCTCTCTCTGAGAGCATTTATTATGTTTGGCAGGAAAGGAATCTAAAATTGGTCCAAAACAAGAGAAGGCTAACCAAGCATATGGCCAGTCTGAATTTCCTTCCATGATGTAGAAATGAGAAGTTCTAGCCAACTAGTTGATATTTTCTGAATACTATAAGAGTTTGTGTGTTTAAGATAAAGTTGAAGAAGTTCTTGATGCACGGTAAAAGTTGGGGTTGCATGTCTAACTTTAGGGAAAATTGTTACAATTGTACATTGTTCTCAGATAATAGAAAACATATTTACCAAAAAAAAAAAAAAAAAAGGTAGAGCGCAATGCTTCATATAAAATGTTTACTCAATACAGAGATGGTTCTTATTTAAAGCTCCTAAATAGTTAATATATAGTTGACAAAAGAAAGGTAAACTGGTGCGTTAATAGTTGCCACGCTGCTGCATAATTACTTGACAAGCTCCTGCATCAGTAGGTGACAAAATCCTGAATCAGTAATGTATGATTGACAGTGTATCCTTTGCAATTAGACAAAATAACACAAAACCTGATAGAGGCTACTTTCAAGAGAAAATGCATTAGCTCCAACAATGGCCTTATGTGGCTGCACCTTAAGCCCACTGTACTCTTCTACCTACATAACAACAATTAGCAAACATAAAGGCACAAAAAATTAAGCAGCTTTAATTAAAATATCTAGCTAAGAGTAGAGGTACAATACCATTTTGCTCGTCTCGATTATATGCTTTGTATTAATCCCAGTGTAGAGACCACCTAGTACTTGCTCTCCCCGACATTTTAGTGTCATCACAATCTATTTCAGTAAAGGGAAAGTTAAAAAATGGACCATAAGTAATGAAAAGTGCAGAACGAAAGAATCCCCATATATACATTTTTCAACAGAACATCAAATGAGTAAACTATTCCAAAATCTGGTTGCCTGCTTGAAAGTTGAAACACTAAACTCACCTCCTCTAGAGAACCATTTCCAGCTCTTTCACCAATGCCGTTGACAGTCACATCTACTAGTCTTGCTCCTGCACACACTCCCTGAAATTGAACGTTACTGTTACTGTTAGAGTCAGTGACTTTTTTTCTTATATGCGCTACTGTTAGACATAAAAGTAATTGAACACATACAGCTAAGGTGTTGGCATTAGCAAGACCAAGATCGTTGTGACAGTGAACTGAAATGATAACATCTTCGACTCCTGGAGTATTGGCTTTTATGTCAGCAATTAATTGTTCAAATTCATTCGGCAAATTGCATCCAACTGTATCACCGACGCAAATGCCTGTTGCGCCAGCTTTGATAACTTCTCCGATAATATGATAAACGAACTCCTTATCAGATCTGACACGAATAAGACAACCATGCAAAAATGTTTTCAAAGTTTTATACGTGAAACCGAAATCACCTTTGATTCTTTAACCATTGACAATCGAGGGGTTACTGTATATCCATATAATATAGGTTCCTCGTTAACTCTTTTTTTTCTTTTTTAATGGGAGGAATATATTTTTTCTTCTCAAAATTTTTCAACCTTCTCCACCCTATTACTCATCCTATACACCCCACACACCCCTACCCCCACCACTCACCACCACCCACACCCCACCCCTACCCCCATCTTAAATAAAAATATTGTTAAGAGTATTTTTTTTTTCATGTTGTAGATATAGTACTTCTTTTCATTTTAGCAAAATAAGTATTTTTTTCACAATGTAAAAAAGATATATCTTTTATTTCAACCAAAAAAAAATATTTTTTTTTTCATGATGCAAAAGGATTTCCTTTTATTTCAACAAAATGATTTAGTAAAAAGTATATTTTTTCATTTAAACAAAAATGAATATTTTCTCTTTATGATGTAAGAAAAGTATTTTTTTACATTTCAATAAAATAATTTCTACTCCCTAATCAAACACTAAAATTATTTTCCGAAAAAAATAACTACTCTCTAACCAAACACTATAACTATTTTTCAGAAAAAAGTTTTTCACTCACTAACCAACAAGAGAAAACAAGCGATAAAATTACTTATTTGTCAAGAAAATATTTTCGTTCGTACCAAATACACCCCTAAGCTTGAAACTTTTTCCTCCGGCAAGGTTGCCACTTGCACAGGAGTTCACGCTGGCCCAGGAGCTACACCATTAACCCCAATTCCTTTAGCAATAAGTTGAAGAACTAGTCCTCTAGTGAAGATTTTTCTTATAAAAAAGTGGTTTTGGCATATTTTTTAAAACTACTTCTTCGACCTATAAATCTACAGTAGAACTATATATAGCTATCCAAATATATTTTCTTGTTAAGATTATTCCAACCTAGATAGTCACCTAAACAATCAACCAAACCACTCAAAAGTGCAGGAGCCAATAAAGGATTTGGCTTATATTCCTCATAGTGGAATGAAAATGTAACACATTTCACTTGAATATCACATACCTCTAATTATATTTTAAATGACCGTAAAAGTGGGAAGCTCTCAATTAAAAAGTTAAATTACCAAAATAGTCTTGCAAATAATTTAAATATGTTAAATATTATTCAATAAAAATACTTATTAAGAAAAAAATTAATTTGAAGTGTCCTTTCAGAAAAGTTGTATCCTTTTAATAAGTAACTAAATACGTTCATCGATCTTACTGAAATAGTCATATGTGTATTTTAAATGTCAATGATACATATAAGGTTGTTCCAACTTTCTTGGTTCTGATTTTTTATGTGAATTTTTGGTGAAGTTCAATATTGATGAATGATAAGGTTGAACATTTTATTAAAGTGAACAAGCGTTTATTCTTGGGTTTATACTATTAATTTGATCCATTGTGCGTATATGAATGACAAAGAGCATTAAGCCGTTATCATGTTATTTCACTTTGGTTTGTTCATCTTTTGCTCTTTTTCCTTTGCAAATAAAAGAGAATACCCAATTTTTTAATTAAAAAAAAATTAAAACATTCTGAAAAATATTATCTTTGTTTGTTGATTTTGGTTGGACGTCATTTTATATTTATTTAAATAACAGATATGCATGTGTGCTAATGTATTCAAAAAGAAATAAGACGTTTAAAATTATGAACCTTGTAGCATCTTCAATGTAAAACCGAACATCCTCGCATCCCAAACTCCTGGCATATGTGACCATACTTGTAGCTCTCTCGACAACTTATTCTTTGCTCATCTTCAATTTATACTTCATATGTATATCACTCGTCGCAATAAACGTAGTAAGCAGTGGTTTCTTGGCATACTTTATAGCCTCCCAAGCTCTATCAATATCCTTCTTCACACACCTTGCTAAGCCACAAATCACTGGCACATACCCCTCCAAGTCTACGCAGTTACCTGTTGAGACATAGTATAACTTATTAAATAATTTAAAATGTCTCTTTTCTTTTAGGTGGACATGGTATACTCAGGATCATTATTTTCTGTAAATAATATATAGTACAACACACAATTCAACATTACGTACCAACTTCCTGTGCTACCAACTTTACAAGCTCAAAATCAGTGTCAGAGGCAGCTGGAAAACCAACTTCAATAAAGTCAACACCAAGCTTAGCCAGCTGACGTGCAATCTCCAGTTTTTCTTTACTAGTCATGGCGGCACCAGGGGACTGCTCTCCCTCTCGAAGGGTTGTATCGAAAATACCAACATAGTTAGGGTCAGAGAATCTTCCTGGCTTGTAATTTGGCCGCGGCCGGCGGACATTTGAGCAGCGGACAGTTGTGCTTGTATATGGGCAATGAAAAGGCCTTGTGATTGAAGGCATGAAATCAAAGACACTGTGGCGTAGAGTGTTTTTAGAATGTAATGAAACATAAGTGTTTAAGGAAGTCGTAGAATTCGCACAGATACAAGCCATTTTTCTTTTTCTTTTTGTAGAAAGTGCCAACAAGAAAAGACACTGCTTTTTATTGTAAGATTATTGAGGTTTTATGAGTAAAATAGTATGGAGCAGATATATATGTACGTACATAATTAATAATTGAGATAATTTTATTGATGGTCATTGAACTTTTGTGTTTGTTACCCAAAAATTATTTTTTCTTTTTTTGCTACGTAAAAATCATTCAACTTTGTGTTCATTACATAAAAATCGTTTTTCTTTCTTTTGTTACACAAAAATTATTTTACTTTGCTCTAGTTATCACAAAAGTAACATTTTTACTTGAAAAGTCTATTATGCCCTTGATATTATATAAACTTTCATAGTTATGTAATACCTTCTATATTATATACTATATAATATTTTTTTAACTATATATTTTATTTATAAATAAAATAACAACTTTGGTCGGTATGCCCTTCCGACCTTCAAAATACCGACCGCACGTTTATGGTCGCGTTTTGTACGGTTATTGGCCATTACCGACCAACTTTGGTCGATTTTTTTTTGGACGGTTTTTTCTGAATTTCTAGTAGTATAATTTCCCAAATAACCAATTGCCCAGGTAAATCTCCTAGAAGATATCCCCAACTAAATTCACATGTAGAGTTACCTAGGCATTTTCCTTCAGATTAACATATGATTTTTTTCTCATTTTCTTTGTTTGTTTGCCTGCAAATTTTCTCACAAAAATGTACTTGCCGATTTATTTCTCTATTAATATATATTAAAGTTACTGAAAAATTTAATAACGCTATTAATATATTTTTAAAATTACTGTTAAGAAAAAACTAATTATAGGAATATATTATAAAAATAATAAATAAAATAATATTAATTTTATTTTATTTATAAATAAAATATATAGTTAAAAATATATTATATAATATATAATATAGAAGGTATTACATAAATATGAAGGTTTATATAATATCAAGGGCATAATAGACTTTTTAAATAAAAATATGACTTTTATGATAACTAGAGCAAAATAAAATGATTTTTGTGTAACAAAAGAAAGAAAAGTTACTTTTGTGCAATGAACACAAAGTTGAATGATTTTTACGTAAAAAAAAAAGAAAAATAATTTTTGAATAACAATACAAAAGTTCAATAACCATGAATAAAATTAGCTCATAATATTTCGTAAAAAGAAACTTTTGGTAGGTCCTAAGCTAACAATAGAACCTGGACTATAAATGTAGATAATTAAAATTCCCGTAGAAAGAAACTTCTGGTCCTAAGCTAAAAGAGAAATGGACCATCTAATGTTAATTAAGTAATACTTCCTCCGTTTAATTTGAAGGCATAATATTTTCTTTTTAAAAGTATAATTTTTTAATTTTAGAAATAATTTAATTTTATACTTTTTATTTCACTCTTAATGAAATAATATATGACCACTTAAATATCTACTACTATATTAAACTCCAAGCTTAAAATTTTTTTTTTCTTCCTTTAAACTCCATGTCTACTCAAACTTTGTCGTATGAAATGAAAAGAGCGTGTCAATGTGTCATGACCGAAGCACACGTGACAGAACAATTTAATTAGGTTTACAGATACAAAGAAAATGGTCGTTCAACCATTTTGATCTTTCATTTCAGGGAAACCCAAATCAAAGCTGAGAAAATACGTTTCTCTCTAATTGTGTCAATAATTTTTTTTTGTTAATCATTTCTCTATCCGATTATGGAATCTTTATACAAAATATCTGGTCGAATTTACATTTTGCGTTCTTTGACCGATATAGATAACTTATATATTATTATATACGATTATCTAGATTATACATATATTATATATTCAAATATTATTTTTTAGTTAAATACTTAAATAAATGATTATTTGGAGTAATTCTTTATTTTTCCAGTTATATTCATGAGGGCGGATGAATAATGTAATATCCTCATGTACAAAAGTTTGGTATACCAAACTCAAATGGTAACCTTTTGCACATCAATATTCAATTAATATTTTTTTTGAATAAAATAAAAGGAATTAACCTAAATAGTCATCCATCTAATCTCTTAAACTATAAAAATAATTGACAGATATAATTGGTGTGTGAATTAAAGGTCATTCCCAAGAGGGCACTTTCAAGTACTTTGGGTCTGTTATTCAAGGGGATAGAGAGATCGACGAGGATGTTAGCATCTGGAGTCATGTGTGACAAGAAAGTGCTACCAATACTCAAAGGTAAGTTTTATATAGTGGTGGTTAGACCGACCATGTTGTATGGGAATGAGTGTTGGCCAGTTAAGAACTCACATATACAGAAGATGAAAGTAGCAGAATTGAGGATGTTGAGGTGGATGTGCGGGTACACTAAGATGGATAAGACTAGGAATGAGAATATTCGGGAGAGGGTGGGCGTGGCCCCCATGGATGACAAGCTGCTGGAAAAGCGAGGCTTAGATTGTTCGGGCACGCTCAGAGGAGAAGCTCAGATGCCGCGGTAAGTAGGTGTGAGCGGCTGGCTTTGGTGGGTACGAGGAGAGGCAGAGGAAGGCCTAAGAATTATTGGTGAGAGGTGATCAGGCAGGACGTGCGTGACTTCAGATTATCAGGACATGGGCCTAGATAGGAAGTTGTGAAGGTTGAGCATTAAGGTTGTAGGTTAGGTGGTAGTTGTGCATATTTTTACGTCGCACCAGAGTGAGGCTACTCTGATAGGATTTTGTCTTGGACTGCTAGTGATTAATATTGTGTTCACACTACTCTTTCGTTTCTCATAGTGTCGGGTCTTATCTACAGATCATTGTTTTGCTTTTCATCTATTTTATGGTTCTTGTGATTCTGTTATTTTTTCTAGGGTTTCTATTGATGGTACTGATATATTACCCCTTTTCGTATTCTTGAGCCGAGGGTCTTACGGAAACAGCTTCTCTACCCTATCGGGATAGGTGTATGGTTTGTGTACACACATTACCATCTCCAGACTCCACTAGTGGGATTTTACTAGGTTGTTGTTGTTGTTGTACAATATATACATATATATATATATATATATATATATATATATATATATATTGTGTCACGATCCAAAAACCGACCGTCGTGATGGCGCTTATCGTGGAACTAGGCAAGCCACTACTTAACACAGTAAAAAGATTAAAATAAATACGGAAGCAATTAATATTAAGCCTTTTTGAAACAGAAGTAATCCGAAATACGATACAATCTATCCCAAAATTGGGGTGTCACGGTGTATATGAGCATCTATACCGGAATACAGTCTACTACAATGTCTAGGGAATAAAACTGAAGTACAGATAAAGACAAAGAGGCAGAGTCAAGGTCTGCGAAAGCCATGAAGCTACCTCGATAGTCTCCAAATCCTGACTCCTCCATCAGCAGCCGCCGACCAAAAGCACCTGGATCTGCACATGAGGTGCAAAGTGTAACGTGAGTACAACCAGCTCAGTAAGTAACAAGTCCAACCTTTGGACTGAAAGGCAGTGACGAACTCAACCGGTACAATTATAACTAGAAATAATAGTATAGAAACGTAAGCTTGCTTTCAAGTTAAATAGATAGTTCAAAACAGTAAAATAGATCAAATCTGAACAATGTGAAGGATATAACTCTTCTACTTCTACATGTCAATGCACATACTATATGCACCATGCTGACAGCTTCATGTGCTCACGCTCTCAAATACTCAACCACTCGGTACTGTATATGGCACATACCGCCCAAGGAAGATCCATTCCAGAATATATACATCACTGACTATCAGTCACCCAGTACCGAGGAGGGCCAATCTAGCCTGCGGAGGAGATCCATCTCCAGGTATATCATGCTTCAGACAAGATCCATGTCCAGGGAAAATTCATCCCTCAATAATATCAACAGCGTTCACTAGGGGTGTGTGATCCCGCTCAACTATGTCTTATAAAAGACTAAGCGGGCGTTGTAAATATAATCCGGGGTATTATGCC